>OZ038475.1:91178130-91353130 GCA_964036315.1 Acanthosepion esculentum
TTCTTTTAAATGCCCAAAATATTTAGATAGAGATGTTTGATTTTGGTTTCCAATATTATTGAAGGAACTTTAGTGTTGTCTCCAACTCATTTTAAATTCATTTCTTGTGGATCCTATATATATCTTTTCCATATTTGGATTCTCACTGGATGAGATTGTGCATTGGTATACTATGAAATTTATGTGGCATATTTTATTCAAAGGGCAATTTTCAGGGTTTCCACAATTACATAATTTTTCATTATTATTGTCCAATTTCATTTTAGGATCTTTATTTATTTGATTTTAGTATGTGTATTTTTTCAATATTTTTATTATTATGTTTTTTTATAATCCTTTCTAAATTTTTAGTACAGATGTAACTTAATTTTAGGGTGTTTTTATTAAAAATCTTGCTGAGTTTACTGTTATTAGGAAAATGTTTTTCAATTAAAGCTAAGATTTTTTTCCTAGCTTATTACTAACCATTTGGTTGAATGGGGGGTGGGTGGGTGTACCAAATGATTTTTCTTTTTCTGTTTTTCTTTTGTACAGTTATTTTTTATATAATTGATGTTAGGGTTTTTGTAGCCACTATTTTTTAGAGTTTGGTTGTAAAAAGTACTATGTTTATAGAATATTTCTTTATTTGCAGAATTTCTACTAATTCTTTTCTCAATTGGTGAAGGTATGTGCTTAATTATAGAGGGAGGATGGTTTGACCTGGGGTGTACATACAAAGAATTAGTATTAGGTTTTCTGTAAGGTAAAAATGTTATTCATTAAGTCTAATGTTATATTGAGGAAATTTAACCTTTCAATTCATAATTTTTAAATTTAGGTTTCTGAATTCTCTATGTATTATTTTTCTAATTTTATTTATTTTAAAGTTAGTAGATCTCCTGACTACCATAAGGCCATCATCTCTGTATAGCCCAATGTCTTTAATATCTATTTCATGGTGCACAGTTAGGTTATGTAATATAAATAGACGTACAAAGTCAGAAAACTCTGCTGAGTCTAATGATCCCATTGTGATGTCAAAATGGTCTTTGGAGTTTTTAATCCATTGGTCACCATTATGAATGAGGACAGATTTTTTTGCACTGAGTATTATGTTTTTCCTTCTTCTGTTAGGTCTGAATATATAGTTGCAAACACCAGGGAACTCATGAATAGATCTCTTGATATTGATTGATAGTAATCCTCAATATCAAATTGTATTAGGGTGCAATTTGGCTTGTCATTGATGCTGGTAAACCATTTGGTGACCTCTTTGGTATTAATCCAGAGTGTTAATCCGAGGTAATCCTTAATTTGCTTGGTAACCCTTTCTAGAATTGTTTTGCTTATTTTTCTGATTTCGGGTCAGGTTGGGTTTATTAGGTAGTAGGGTTTTCCTTGAAATCTGGCTTGTGGTCCTTAATAGTGATGTAGTAGTCCTATTCAGTGAGTTTGCCTACTCTATCACTTATTTTTAATTTATCCATGATGTTTTTACTAGTTCTGTTTATATTCTCTACCATATTAACATTGTTATTATTAGCTTTTTTATAATTCCTTGTTAAATAGGTTGTTATAGCTCTACTTCTGTATCAAGCAATGTTCTTTAAAAATAAAAACATAAATACTAAAGAACTTTGGATCATTAATCTAACTGTTCTTTCCTATTACATCAACACACACACACACACACACATTAATTGCCTTGTATATATTGCAATGATCTTATATAATATATATATATATATATATATATATATATTGCAATGATCTTCATCATGTACAAAGCAATTAATATATATATATATATATATATATATATATATATATATATGTAAAGGTTACTGATCAGAGTTGAATTAAACCAGGAAACAGTAGTATTTTAACCTGGATCTCCTGAAGATACCAAAACATTGAAACCAAGGTAGCATGATCAGCTAATCTCATATTTTTTTGGTATACAGGTATGATGGACTTATTGTTATACCTAATACCAATGGTCCTTTAACATCCCAACTACAGAAAAAAATAATTAAGGCCTTCAAATTTCTAGGATTTAAAAATCGAAATTTCAAAAAAATCAGTCAACCGTGAATGGATGAACATCACTTCTGCTTTCTGGATCAAACCAAACACAATGTGGACAGGAAGCAGGATTAAACCAGTGGACCGGTCGAATGATCTACGGATGATCAGGGGACCTACGGCCACACCCTTAAGTTCGGTTAAGACCGAGTAGACACCTGAACCCAGAAAGTAATACGTCTGAGGTTGAGGGGCTGGGGCGAAAGTGTTAGACTGGTGGCTGTGACAAGGATAGACCTGTGGGAATTACCACGGCAGTCTGAAAGAGGAGAGAAGGTTGCACTTTTTGGTTTCCTTTGTTCACTCATTGCATTTAGATCTGCCAGTAATATTGTTGATCTTGTTTTGACTTTGTCAATGTTGTAAGCAGTTGAAGCGCCACCACCGTGTTAAGTATTTTTCCTTTCGTTCTGTCGTTGGAAGTGGTAGTTGACAAGACACTAGGATGAGCATAGCAGGATCAGACACCACAAATGACCTTGGGGACGTGGCTCCCTGAAATATCGATGGGTTTCAGGAGGCTGATAGGTAGCATGAAGCTACCTACTTATAAAGGAAACCCTGCGGACCTGCACGAATGGATTCTGTCCATTCAGAAGAAGCAGGTGATCTATGGCCTCTCAGACCAAGAAATGGTGCTCCTAGCTTACGACGCTGCAGCGGGACAGGTGTCCAAGTTCATAGTTGGGTGGTACAAAGAAATCCCGGACCTGACGTTGATCAAGCTTAAATCCGCTCTGGTGCGGCAATACGCAAATGAGCGTACGGCCACTGAGGCAGTCAGGAAATTATTCCGGCTGCAGCCACAAGAAGGAGAGACTAATGAGGAATTGGGGGAAAGAATCGCGGAGCTAGTGGCGTTAGCTTTTCTGGAGTTGGCAACTTGAGACAGTGGTCCTATTCAGTCCTTGTTGGTCAATGTGTATGTGGACACGCAGAGTGACAGGGACCTGAGGGGCGACATTCTGAAGGGGGGACTGGTCAGCCTGGCCGCAGCTATAGAGGCAGCTTGGACCAGCGATTGGACTATCTGGGATAGATTAAGAGGGGGTGTAGGTAGGAACTCCCGGGGAGCCAAAGTAGTGATGAAAAAGAAGGACCAGGAGCAGATCCAGATACGGGACCTGAAAGAAGAGGTTGAAGAGGACTGGGAGACTGAGGCAGTTCCCAATAGGAGAGCTGGGACCTGCGTTATGGGTTTCAGAAGCCCACACCGGGCCGATATGGGTTGGTGTCCTGGACTTGCAGTATGGTGGGCATCAGGCTCGCGACTGTCCGACAAACTATGAAGGCGACCCAAGGTCTTTGGGGCTGAACTGCATGACTTGTGGCGAGTTCGGGAACAAGGCTCAGTGGTGTACGGCAGAGGGAGACCATAAGCTGGGGATAAAGCGAGTTAATACGCTGGTACTCCCTACCGAGAAGGAAAAGGGAACCAGGAAAATGTAAGAGGCAGGGTGGCCCCGGTGCAAGTAAGATCTCTGAGAAGCTGGACATGTGGTGTGGTCAGGCACTTTTCAGCCAGTTATAAGGAGCGAAGGTGTTGGCGCTGTGGAGGAGCGGGTCACCTAAGACGAACCTGTCTTCATAGGAGAAAGAGGGACCACACCAAACGGAACAACACTAACTCGAATAGAGGGGAGAAATGGGTTGCTAGTCTGAGAAAAGAGTGTCATCTGAGCTCTACCCCACCCAGGAGGGCCCCTAGACAGAAATTGGAGCCCATAGAAAAAGGTAAACTCCTGTCACCGACTACCACGTCTCGGTTGTCAAGAAAGTGGGAGGAAGGAAGAGAACATATGAGAAGGATACAGACACAGGTATACCGTTTGCTGAAGGACGGGCCAGACTTCACCTGTAATGTGTTGCTGGGAGACAAGAAGGTAAAAGCCCTTGTCGATACTGGAGCTTCAGTGTCACTGGTTAGCTCCAAGGTTTTTAGACAGTTGGGACTGAAATGAAGCTTAGTCCCGTCGATCTACTAATAAGTCAGGCTGATAGTAGCAGGATGAGGATAGAGGATATGACGTGGCTACCTTTCCAGTTGGCAAGAACCAGGGGTAAACTTAAGGTTTATGTGGCACCTGACTTGTGTGGTGAGCTAATTTGGGAGAGTGACTGGCTTAGGCAGAATAAGGCACAGATCCATTTCGACCCCGCCACCCTAACATTGGACGGGGTAGGGATACTGTTGGGAGAGGATAATTATGAACAATTGCCAGTGGCGGCCCAGACAGATATAAATCTTCCCCCTAGGACTACTGTATCTGGGAAGGGCAAGATTATAACAGAAGGAGTGCTGAACAGTGACCTGTACCAAGTGGTCACTACTGATAGGTATGATAATAATGAAGGGGAAGTAACCGTGTGTGATTCGTTGATGAAGAGGTCGGGGACCGTTCCCTTATTGTTAACCAATACTGCCAATAAAACTATTAAAATAAAGCAGAGAGAGCAGCTGGCACAGGCGTGCCCAGTGAGAGAAGTTGAACAGGTGAGAGTATAGAATGAGAATAGGCCTGGGAATAATGTAACACTATTTAGAAACGGCAGGTTAATTAATCAATTAATTAACCACAGAAGTTAATTACGGGGATTACTTAAACCGATAGATATAACGAAAGACATACTGAGCGATATTCTTTTTGTTTTGTTATTTTCTCAAAACAGGGTATCGGTGAAAAAAAGATTTTTTGTTTTGTTATTTTCAAGTGCGAATCAAGATAACCATTTTACTTTCTCACGGAAGTGTGATGCTGAGATATGCCAAATTATCTGCGAGGACAAAAGAAGGAAAAAGAGAAAGAAGAGAAGGAAACAGAGGGACAAGATTTAACAACTTAGATGATAAGAGAAGGAAAAAGACCACCCACAAAAGCGATGTTTTTGGGTAGTGAAATGGCGAAAATTCTGATGGTCATTGTCGTAAAAATTAGTTGAGGGATACCAGAGCTTCTGGGCGGATAAAACATTGGCTGTGTCAGGATGACGAACTTGTGTTATCAGTAGTTGATGGGTCGTCTGCCGACCGCACACGGAGCTCGACCCTGGATTGAGAGGAAATGTCGACTGGACAGAACATCTGCATTCTGTTTAAATTCGTTTGTGATAACAGAAGCTATGTTATGGTATTTATTTTAATTAACCCAATTTCGCCAAAAAATTCGTCCACTTAATGTTGGCGGAAAAACTTGGTTGAGAAAAACCATATCCCGTGAAGTTGGATAAAAATTGAGATTATCAGTTGACGCTTATTGGCCAAATAGCCAGGCGGAGATGATCATGTGACGCAGAGAGGAGGCCTGCCACCGCCCATTGAGAGGATAGGTATGAGATGTTACTGCGAGGAAGTGGGAAAACCGTTGACGCCCTCTAAAGTATGGTGAGATACCCATATGAGAGCAGAAGAGGGTGGGAGTGGAATAAGATTTCCAAATATGGAAAATGATAATTATTTTTGGCCGAAAACAAAGAAAATCCTTATTGGGGATTTGAAATCAACGTGGTGGCCACACCACGTCCGACCCCATGCCAGGTTTTGATCGGCGTCCATATAAGCAAACGTCTTCGGATGTTTCAGAGAGTCCAGTCAGTGAAGAGTACAGCCAGTACAGTAAGAGAGAGCAGTGCAGTGCAGTTCGCAGAGAGACGCGCCTCGCACAGGTGACCGCACGATTCCATGGTTTCCGACTAACCAAGAACAAATTCGTCGAAGTCCGACTTTAGATTTCCCACCAAAACAAGTTTCTGACTTAGACATCTAACCAAGAACAAATTATAGAAGTCTGACTTATATTCTCCATCCAGATATCCAGAACTAGTTAAGGAACACAAAAGTGTTACAATCCACATTTTTTTTTCTTCGGGCTGGGAGAGAAAGAGAGAGACGCACTCCTGTAACTCAACAAACCGACATAAAATTAATCACTATTCCTAACCAGTCGCTCGCCTTGAAGTTGTTGTTTGTGCTTTTGTTTTTTGTCTACAATTATTGTGCAGTATCACCTTGACCCGGATTCGGCTGGCACTACGGCCCGACGTCTGATTGATCTCGTCAATCTAAGATCAAATCACAACGTGGGTAGGTTGAATCGAGATCAAAGCAGTTGCTTCGGTGACCAGGCGTTGGAAGCGAGCCGAGTACGACAAGTTGGTACTAGAACCCAACAAGACTTCAACCGACGTCCCAGGGTTAGCCCGTCACAAAGGATCGACGTCACATTTTGGCGTCGTGACTGAAAAAGAAGTTGGGTGTCACAAATGGTGCCCTGACCAGGACGACGGGTGTCACAATAATACGGGTAGCGATGAAATAAGGGATGAAGATATAACAGCCCCTGAGCGTTATAGGAGGAAATTGAGTGGGTCGCTGAATGGTAATAGCCATTACTGATAAGGAACTGGGACAGACAGAGACAGTTGAAATGAAGATAGACACGGGTATTCACCCACCTATTAAGTTAAGACCATATCGGACCCCAATCCACAAAAGAAAATTAGTAGAGGACGCAGTGAATGAAATGATGGAATCAGGGATAATCGAAAGATCCAAATCTCCCTGGAATTTTCCAATAGTGATTGTTCAAAAGAAGGATGGAGGAGGTAGGTTTTGTGTTGATTTTCATCAATTAAATGCCATTACAAAACCGCTGGCAGTGTCCCTCCCCTTGATTGATGATATTCTAGCTCTTTTAGGAAAGTCTAAATGTTTTTCCACCTTGGATTTGAGGTCAGGATATTGGCTGGTAGCACTTAGCAAAAAGGATCAAGAAAAGACCACTTTTACCTGCCACATGGGTCTCTTCAATTTTAGAGTTATGCCGTTTGGGTTAGCAAACACCCCGGGTGTATTTAGTCAGTTAATCTCCATCGTATTGAATGGCACTGAGGCATTTGACATGGCGTGTCTAGATGACATCATGGTGTTTTCAAAATCACCGGAGGAGCATTTTAAACATCTGCAGGTGTTTGATAGGTTAAGAGAACATGGATTAAAGTTAAAATTATCAAAGTGTCAGTTTATGAAAGAAGAGACAAAGTACTTAGGGTTTATCATAAACAAAGAAGGAATAAAAACGGATTTAGATAAAGTTGAGGTTATAAGATCCATGCCCGCATTGAAGACCGTAAGAGAGATTAGGGGATTTATTGGCACCAGATATTATCGGGGGTTCATACCAGCATTTAGTCGGCTAGCAGGTCCTCTAATAGCTCTAACTAAGAAGCATGCTAGGTTTATGTAGACCAAGGATTGTCAGTGTGCATTCGAGGCTCTAAAGGACCAGCTGACAGCTGTACCCCTGTTGGCCTACCCAAACCTGAGTAAGCCCATGGTGGTGTACACCAATGCTAGCGATTGTATTGGGGCGGTTCTTACACAACCATGTCCCGATAAGGATGGACTAGTACCGAGTGTGCCTGAGGAAGTGCCAATGTATTTTCTGTCTCATCGGTTCTCTGAGGCTCAGCAAAGTTGGCCAGTAATAGAAAAAGAGGCGTTCGCCATTCTATATGCTGTGCAGAAATTAGATTATTTGAGTGGGACTGTGTTTACCATTAAAACAGACCATCAACCCTCAAATATTTGTTAGAGGCGGAGTGGACAAATAAGAAGATCCAACAGTGGGCATTAAAGTTAAGTAGGTATAACTGCAGAATAGAATATTTGGCAGGGAAGGATAATACCTGCGCTGACTCGTTATTGAGGATTCCGAAGCAATTAGAGACCAAATCTGTCAGGTTGGAGCCAGGTGTGGATGATAAAGCATTCCAAATTAATGTGATCAATTCACAGGCATTGAAGGAGAGACTTGTTTGGGAAGATCAGGAAACGAGTGAAACGGAGATTGTTTCCGACCCCCACTGGAGAGTGATTATTAGGCAAAGCCGAGAGGATAGCGAGATAGCAGCTATCAGGTGCAGGGTAGAGGAAGAGCGTACCTCCAAATATATGGTGCACAATGGAGTGTTGTATTACCTTTCAGTTAGTGGAAGTAGGTTTAAAAATACCTGAGCTGAAATTTCTAGACCAATGCCATAGGAGGTTAGGACACCTGGGAACTGATAAGACATATGGATTAATAATGAGAAATTACTTGTTTGAGATTGTTTCCGACCCCCACTGGTGTTGTAGAGTTATTTCCTCAGTGGAAAGTGTATTTGGACTAAATTCGGTCCTAAATAGGTTCAATGTACAAAGTTGGCAGACGAAAAAAAATGGGAGCGTAACTTAATACACAGCCTCGAGGCCAGGTGCCTGTGCACCGACCGTGTCAGAGCCAACCGGTCAGTACCGACCGTATCAGAGCCGACCGGCCAGTTCCGTGGATTTACTTGACCTCCCACAGGGCCAGGTTGTGACACAAGGTCAGGTTTTAATGTGGGAAGGGAGGGGGAATGGACCCGAGTTTTCACCCGGGCCGCAGTGCTTTGGCTTTAGCTGGTCTTAGCTTGTCCAAGCTGGTCTTTAGCTGGTCATAGCTAGTCTTAGCTGGTCTTTAGCTGGTCATAGCTAGACGTAGCTGCGATACTACCAGCGCAGGGATGAATCCCTGCGACCGGCCTGTATCAGAGATCGAATCTCACTCCATAGGCGATCGTCCAGAGAGTAATCTGAGAACAGATACTGCACCGTGATCTTAGCCCTGAAGCTGAGAAGTTCGGAGTGCCTCACGACAGAAAATGGCGTTACTGAAATGTCAAGAATCTCACTAAAAATTGAGTGGAGATTTTTATGTGAAACTATCGATGTAAAAACGCTTGGAGGTGTATTACGATTAGGTTCGTAACAACCGTGAATGAAAGAGGTAATCAGTTCATCTCCAAACGAAATTACAAGCGTGCAGGGATCATGGTGGAAAGGTCAAGGTTGAAAAATAATGCCGTTCTCTACCACCTGTCTTATGTAGGTGTTGGAGCTGTCCTACAGAATGGGAAACCAGTGTCATACGCGTCAAGGGTGTGGAATGATTATGAGAAAAACTATGCACCAATTGAAAAAGAGATGAGAGCCGTTGTGTTTGGACTACACAAGTTTAGCGACTATTGTTATGGAAGACATGCAACAATAGAGTCAGATCACAAACCATTAGAAGCAATCAGCAACAAGCCTCTAAGCGAAGTACCAAAAAGACTGTTAAGAATGATGCTTTCAATACAAAATTTTGATTACAAAATAACATACAAAAAGGGCAGTGACATAATTATTGCTGATGCTCTTTCACGAGCCCCAGTAGAGGATGACAAGTTCCAGTTTAATTTCAGTGAAGTGAATCTATTAGAATTTCTTGCTGTAAGTGAACAGACCAGAGACAGACTAGTCAGTGCCACCAAAGAAGATAGGGATCTACAGAAGCTCATAAAACTAATTAAACAAGGCTTCCCAATGCGATATAAAGCCCTTGAACCTCAGTTGAAGCATCTGTATAAATTCAGAGACTACCTGTCAACAAAGGATGATCTAGTATTTTACAAAGACAGAGTCTTTGTACCTGCCTCAATGAGAAATGACATGAAGAAGAAGGCACATACAAGCCATTTAGCAGTTGAAAGTAACATGAGACGTGCCCTAGACACAATCTTCTGGCCTGGAATGAGGCACGAACTACAGGAATGTTACATCAACTGTGAACAGTGTAGCAGATATTCTGCAAGAAATAGCAAAGAGACACTAATCACAAGACCAGTGCCGGAATACCCATTCCAACGTATTTGCCTCGATACCATGATACTGGATGGAAGGAAATACCTAGTCTGTGTGGATTATTTCTCCAATTATACCTTGGTTGATCGACTCCAAGGAACATCATCAGGCTGCACAATCAAGCTGATAAAGAAACACTTCATGAGATATGGCATTCCAGAAGAAGTTGTAAGTGATGGGGGCCCTGAATTTGATAACAAAATGATGAGAGAACTGGCCCATAAATACGGATTTAGATGGAATCCCTGCTCACCAGAGATGCCAAACTCCAATGGAATGGCAGAATCGGCTGTAAAACAAATAAAATGCATCATACAAAAATGTAATAATGAAAACAGCGATCCTTGTCTGGCCATACTAGAATTCACCAACACACCATCAAAATCCACAGGAATGTCCCCAGCACAGAGATTCTTTGGAAGACATTTGAGAAGTGTACTGCCTACGATGAAGAAATTTCTATCCCCATTTAATGCGGAAGAAACAAAAACTAAAATACGAAAGGCAAAACAACATCAAAAGAAATACTATGACAAAAATGCCCATGACCTGATAGAACTAAGAAAGGGCGACCAGGTGACTGTGCAGCCATATGGCAAGAACCAATATTGGAAAAAGGCAGTTGTCACAGAAAAGTTTAAATACCAACGATACATGATCGAACTGGAAAATGGGAAAAGACTAGTGAGAAATAGGAGACACCTAAGACTCACAACTAGACCAAAACATAGCAACATGATGGAAACAAACTGCAAACAAGATATCACCAACAGTGGCAGTAAGGAAAACACCAAACAGCAGCAACCAGACAAAACTGAAAGACAACCACGTCTGAAGAGAGTCACTGCAGGCAGGACACCCAACCGATATGGTGAATGCCAACTTACATAATATAAACACTTCAGACTTTTGTATGTATGGGGGATGTTGGTTGACTTATATACATAAGCGGCCCAATATCTGTAATGCCTTAAGGGGCTTTAATTGTGTGGCACTTCCTGATAAGATGGCAGCAATAAAACACGTATATTAATACACAGGAGTCTTGGAGTTATTTCTGCTTAACACTGAGCTGAAATTCTAGACCAGTGCCATAGGAGGTTAGGACATCTGGGAATTGATAAGACGTATGGATTAATAATGAGAAATTGCTACTGGCCTAAGTTGTTTAATGATGTTGTGAACCATGTAAAAAAATGTGTGACATGCCAAGTACAGAGTCGAAGGAGAAGGGTTGCCCCAGCATTAGAAACGGATGTTCCAAATTATCCATTTCAGAAAGTAAGCATTGATATTTCCGGGCCCTATGGAGAAACACATAGAGGTAATCTTTACATAATGAGTTTTGTGGACTGGCTGGCGAATTGGCCTGAGGCATTTGCCATACTGGATAAGAAGGACGAACGGTGTCAGATATAATACTGAACGAAATATTCCCTAGGTATGGGGCCCCCCGAACAGTTGGTTACCGATAATGGATCAAGGAATGTGAATCAGATTATGAGAGAGACGTTGGGAGAATTAAACATACAGCACATAACCACCTCTCCATATCACTCCCAAAGTAACACTAAGGTAGAGAGATTTCATAAGACCCTCGGTGATGTGTTAGCCAAACTAACAGAGGATAATAGGGAAAATTGGGATTTATTCGTAACCCAAGCGTTAGCAGCTGTGAGGTTCTCGATGAACGAGACGACAAAATTTTCCCCTTATTTCTTGATATATGACAGGGATGTAGTCTTACCTATAGACAATCTGTTATGACCTAGGAGGAAGTATTTAGGAGAGGATCATCACCAAATAGTTTTAGAACAACAGCATAAAATTTTTACGCAGGATTCAAAGAGCCCAGAAGAGGCGAAACAATAGAATAAATAAAAATAGAGAAGTTTCCTTCCAGATAGGTGATCCAGTGTATTATAAAATACATCTGAGAGAAGGTAAATTAGACCAGAGATGGAGTCCATACTATAGGATCATGGAGCAGATGGGTTTGGTTTCCTTTGTGATCTGGGACCAATTGACTGGACAGGTAAAAAGAGTGTATGCAAATGATATAAAGCTAGCTGAAATAGGAGAATGGAAAGGAGCCGAAACCAAAACTCAACAGAAAAGGCTGAGGAAAACTATGTTGGTAGAACCTGAAGGGTTACAGATTGAGAGTGAAAGTGAAGGGTGTAAGGAGATTGAAATTAGCCCAACTAACCTTCAAAGGCTGAGGGAGGTAAGTCAGACCCAAGCAGGACATTCTGCGGAAGCAGGGATTGAGCCTAACCTTAGGGAAGAAGAAGAACTGAGTGAATGGGAAGAAGAGGATGAAATTCCGTTAGCTCAATTGCAGAGTAAATTGTGGGCTGAAAAAGCACCTAGTGTTTATGAGGAATTGCCACTAAAACAGCAATTGAGGGGAGCAGTGCAGCCCAAGCCCAACGATAAAGGGAAACCAGTACAGTGGCTGTGGTGAAGGAGTGATGGTCTGGGACTAACTGTGCATTTATCATCAGTGCTGGTGGATTGTGTGGACAGGCCCCATGCATGCACGGCGCAGGTGGTGGTGTGGGTTGGTGCTTGAGGTATCGCCCTAAGATGTAACCACCCGATAAAAACAATAAGAGAATGATTGAGTAAGATGAATTATTCTCTCCATCTCTTTGCAGACATGGACGAGAGGAGGCTCGTGGTACTGACAATGCTAGTTGTGGTAGCTAATACCTGGGAATACTGGCTCAACCTAGCAAAGTGTACTAAAAGATTCTTATTGGTTATAAAATTAGTTCAGTATTTTTTTTTTTCATGATTAGGTGTGTTATATTCCATGCTAATAGGAATATATACTTGACAAACAAGGTGGATAAAGTAAGTAAAGGTTTATTGTAAAAAAAACAGGACAATAAAATAAAAGTAACAGTTATGCACAAGGTCGTCACAAGTCAACCCAGTAGTGAGTGCTACTATTGGAAGGTCAGTAGTTCTCGCATAAGTCAGAGTCATACTCAACAGATCCCATCTAGACTCTGTAGTCCGTTGACTTACAGATACTTATAGGTAGTTATTACCTATAGTGTAGTCACTCATGGGGGTGACAGGTTATTCCATTACATCAAGGTGGATAGAAAAAATTATTATTTTGCCAAGTAATTGTATTGTTAGTTTATTGTGTATAGCTTTGTATCTGGTTGTTGAAGCTAGCTTTTAGAGTATTGATACATTTTTCTTCTGCACGGAGAAATGTTATGTGTCAAAAATGTTCTAAATGAGATGATGTTGCCACTTTAGTATCAAGTAACTTACTGAGGTTGGTGTTTCTACTGAGTAATTTGTATGTGATATCTCTCAGCTTGAGATGATCAGAAAAAGTGCACTTTTATGTGCTTGTGGTAAAATAGAACTGTCCACCACATAAGTTTTTCTAAGTTTCTATTACTATAATTTATAACTTATAAACCAATCAAGATAATCTTTTTTTTCATACTGAGGCAAGTTTTAATTCTTTAATTTCCACTGCGTAAAAACATTTTCAATGCAGATTCCCTTTTTTCACCAGCTTTGCAAGTCTAGAACCAAAACCTCATTCCATGAATAAGGGTTTTTCAAGTGCTGAATTATTCTATTTCCCCATTACAGTATTTCTGCAATCTTATCTTAAGGAGATGGCCTGTTTCTCCTTTATATTTCTTATCACAACTGCATGGGATGGTGTACACACAGTCTTTAATCATGTTCTTCTCTATGAGAGGTCTTACTCGGAAGAGGTGTCTGCAAAGTTTTGAAACAGTTTTGAAGGTCATCCTGATGTTATATGGACCACAGATCTTTTGTATTTTTTTCAATAATCCCTTCACATAGGGTAGGCAGACCAAGGCTGAAGAATGGCTGAAACATTGTGAACATGGCAACAAAGAGGAAGACAACAGTCTGAACAATGTCAATAGTGTAAATAATTACAATATCTCATCTAAGAAATATAGACAGCTATTGCTGTCCAGATAATTGCAATAATTTTTGATTTGTTTGAGTGATATTGTACCATTTACCATTGGATATGTATTGGGATTAAATTTGTACAACTACTCTAGAGGATGAAGAAGCTCAAGTATTTTTATATTCACACCAACTTTTCTAAGGTGGGAAGCATTAGCAAATTCCTTTAACTCAAAATTATGAACTCATTTAACTCAAGATCATCTAAGTTTTAAATTTCTTGTAAATTTTTTTCATTATTTGGATCAATTTTAACAACACTAAATTATCTGTAATGAATGCAGTATGAAGACTTGGAAATTTCTGAATTATCTCTTGAAAAATGTATGATTTGCCAAAAATGTACAGAAGAAAGATAGGATGGTAAGTGTTAAGAAAATTTGTATTTGCTACTAACATTCCTAATGCTGATATTACTCTAAATATAGTCAGAATGTAACTGAGTGTGTTATTACTTAGGTCAGTGTTACTATAATGTGCATTTTATCAACTCAGATTTTATCTTGAGACATGTTTGCTTACACAGGACTATTTAACCTTTAACATTCTACATTATTCAATACTTTCTTTTCTACTGCATTGTTTTTCAAAACTCCTCTACTGCACTACTTAATTTCAGTCATGGTCATTTTTTGTTGCCATAGCAGGATATGACAACACAACTGCAAAATTCAAACATGCTATCATTTGTTCATCTGAGTTACTTGCAGTGGCAGGATAAAATGTTTGCTTTGCAAACAAAATCACCTCCATAATGTTAAAGTAAGATATATTTAGTGATATTATAATTAACTGACCAAAATTGACCTCAACTAGCACAGCTGCCATAAATCTACCATGAGGAAGGACTTTTTTCATTAAGAAGGCCTTATTTAGAACCTATTAATTGTGTGGATAGCTGAAGAAAATATCAAAAAGCAAGAAAGAGGGAAAAGGAAAAGAAAGAATCATCCTAGATCTAGGAAATGGATCAACAAATGACAAGTGAAAACTCTCATATCTGGAATATGTATCTTTAATGTAACTGAATTCATACAGAGAGGCAAGGAATGTTAAGGAATGTGGCTTGACAGTCAATCTGCCTGAACTGAGTCATTGGAAAAAAAAATATATCTGTCATTGTGATAAAAAAATAAATACATGATAAAATTGCTGTCAAATTTGGAGGTAGACATACAAGTTGTCAAGAGTACAAACTTTCCCATGTGAGTCATGCTACCAAAAACTACTTGACCTGGAATGAAAATGATGTAGAAAACAAAGAAAGCATATTCTATATGAATATCAAGATCAGTGGTAGATAAGGTAACAAAGTTTATATGAGGTACCTGATTACATGTTAGAGGAGTATTTAATTCCCCCAGTTCAGAAAAAGAGTAGTAATTTCTTGTGACTAAATGTAGAAGGATTTGATCACATGCTGCATCAAAAAGCCTTCAATTCCACTAACCACTTGGACATTGATGCTGAAGTTCAGAAGTCTGGTCACCCATAGGGGTACAACTTTGTTTCTTTTTCCCAGATTTCTTCATTGCCCACCAAAACTGTAGTAACCCCAGAGTTAGAATGGCAGATGGTAGGAAACCCCAAACAATGGAAACAATGTCCATCATTAGACACCAAATTTGATGACTCAGAGTGTACTAGAGAACAAACCTTGCAATCATATGTAGCAAAAGTGAAAATCTGTGGTGGCTGTGCTAGTTTGAAGAATATGGGGGTCATGTATAACATAAACAAAAAGTTGGACACAAAAAAGAAAGACCAAGAGAGGTGACTACTACTATTCCATTACCCCTCTAAATGTCCACTAAACTAACACAGATATTCTCCCACCAGGTATTTTCAGAGACAGTATCTCCAGCATTGTCCGTTTCTATTTCACAAATCTTGAATCCTGACAAAAATATGGAGGACCCTACCAGTTTCTAAGAGACCCAAAGACTATACATTGTCGTAAGAAATTATCCAGGTGCATATGAAAATTGGGATATGATAGAGGAGGCCTCAATATCTTCAAAATGCTGACTGAAAAAATTCTGTTCTGAGAGGGACCCTATTTTCTTTCATCCCATCTATTAACATTAACATTCCTGAGAGACATGTAGGGATTAGGATGACACCTATAAGACAGGTCAGTGATATTCTCACACATGGTATGGGTTCTTTTTACTATTTTTTCAATTGTTAAAAGTATTAAACCAATTATGTCTCTTATATGTTAGCTAATTTAAATAATCTGGACCTAAGGCCAGAATCTAGGAGGATTAGACTGCCAGAATCTCAGTAAAGATATAGACAGACTATGTGTATTGGATGTTAGTATACAAAAAAAAAGCATGTAACTACATTTAGGATTTATGGTGGGAACCTTTGTTAGTTGATTGATTTCTTTGTGATGTCGAAGTAGGTAGTTTTAGCTGTTGTTTGAAATGCACCCTTGATAGTGATTTAGACTGTGAGGAGGATAAGAATAAGATAAGATATGTCATCGAATATAAAATATTTTTGCAATTTTAGCAGCAGACTTGTCGATAAATTTTGAAATGAAACATCCAAAGAGTATGGACTTGGAAAAAATTAAAAACACCACAAGTTCAATGTAGTGTTTTTTTTTACTTTGGTTGTCTCATTATGAGAGTCAACTTAGAACATTTACGGTATCCTAGTTTTCATTGTGTAATTTATTCAGACCAAGTCTGGATATACTGTTAAGTCTCAAGGCTGGATACTGGAAATTCAATATATCCTTGTTGGGTGTGAAAGATTTTCAGTAACAACACATACTAACCCTAGGCTTTGGATCTGAAAGCAGGATAAAATGACATCTAGAATTAGGCCATTTGCTGCTGAATATAATTGCTAACTCAACTTAGATATGTGATGCAGAAAGAAATTGAATCTAGAGTAGACATTGCTGTTACCATTTGGAAAAAGTAAATAAAAGAGCTCTAGCTAAGGCAGAACTATTTTCCTTGTTTAGCCAGAAAGATCAAATCCTGGCAGTTAGAATTAAATTAAAAAGAATGTATGCTGAGACAATGAATATGGCTGCAAAAATGGGTGCAGAACAACTTCCAGGCACCATAGATCAACATATGAATAATATCAGATTGCCAGATGGATAATGTTTGAGTACAAATGAAAATGAGATTCTGAAAGTGTTGAAGAATGACAAGACTCTGCATACTGATAACCTCCCTTACAAATTGTAATTGAGGTTGTTGTATGTTTCTTCCTTTACTGGCACTATTCTTTAACTGGTTAAAGCAAAAAATATTCCTTAATGCACCACCAAGCATTAATTCAGAACTGCTCTGGGGCAGATGATGCCAGCTACTGATCAACTAACCTGTTGAAAGAGAAAAAGAAGTCTAGGGTTTAGTGTAACTGTAACAGGAGCTATTGAAAGTTATAGAGTTGTGTCCCTTTAATTGTATTATCAGTATAAGCAAAAATGGCATAATAAACATAATTGTATTAACACATATGTCTGAGTTAAATTAATAAAACTGTTCAGAAATTGATATAGTAGAAGAAAATGAACAAATTGCAAGTCCAAACTCAAAGATCCAGGAGGCAGAAAGAAATGTTGAAATCACAAATCGCAGGTCCAATGTAAAAAATCCCAATACATGTAAACAGTTAGAAATCCAATGAACAGAGCAACAGTCACAAGCTGACAGACGAGGTAGAAAAATAAACTGCTCTCCAGTTTGAGAATGCCAATCACTTATAAAAGTGATTGGCATTTTCAAACTGGAGAGCAGTTGATGGAACAATTTTTTTTGTTGGTTGATGGTTGAAGAGGAGAAACAATATTAGCATATGTGAGGTGCATTTAAGGCAACAGCTGTCACTGACTTATTTTTATTTTGGTTAGTTTGTCTTCAGCATATCATATACGTGTCCTTTTTTTGCAGTAACTTACTTTTTGCCACAAAATATATCATGTAAACAGCGATGAGCAATCTGTAATGAAACAACCACACTTAAAGAGATAAAGTGTGAATGTAAATACCACAAAAGGGAGTACATTATGATAATTATGCGAATTTTGCTTTCTTATTTTAAAAGTAAAAGAAGTGTGGAAAAAAATGGTGTCTTCAAATATACCATTGACAACCCTGGATTGGTCTAACGAAAACAAACATGAACCTTTTAATGAATGGGTTGACTTTATGTATTCATATTTCACTATTAACAATGTAGAGGGGAAATTAAAACATAATTACATTTTACTGAGCACAGGGCAAAAGGGTTGGGAAATAATAAAAATGTACAAAATGTGACACTGGGACCTCAGGGATTTAATCAAACAAAAAATAAGAGGGAAAGAAAAAAAAGGAAGTGGATAGAGACTACTAACTGGATGATAATTATTGAAATTGGCAGGAAAGTGGTTGAAAAATTATGTTCCAAAATTGTTATGGGACCTACCTTTATGAAGAACTCCACGAGAAAGCCATAAAAGAAATTGTTTTTTGTTCCCAGTGTTTACAACACTGGCGACGAGGATTCAAAGAACTCCACGGGAGAGCCATAAAAGAATTTTTTTTTGATCCCAGTGTCTACAACACTGGCAATGAGGACTTGAACGAACTTCACGTGAAATCATAAAAGAAAAAATTTGTTTACCAGTGTCCACAACACTGGTGACGAAGAACAATTAAGGATTTTTTTTTTTCGGTTAAAAACCTTTTTTTTGTTTTTTTTAAAAAAAAAAATTAATAAAAGTCAAAAAACAGGCTTGTCGGCGAAAAAAAGAAATGAAAAATTGCACCGAAGTTTCACGGTTGTCCAAAAAACTACTGCGTATGTGAATAACACATTTAAAGAGTAAAAAAAAGTGATTTTTTTCTTCTCTTTCTTCTTCTCCTCCCTCCGAGCAACACAAAGGTTTGGTACAATTAAAATTACGTTAGAAGCGTAATATTGAAAATTAAAACAAGGAAGAGTTTAAAGCTATGTTAGAACTGGTTAGAGTTCAGTTTGAACAACAACGAAGAAACGAAGAAAAACAATTAGAACAACAACGAAGAAAAACAGTTAGAATTACAGCGAAAAATGATAGAACAACAGAAAAGGTTTGAAGAATTGTTTATACAAACAGGGTCGAATAAGGGGCAAAGTACCGAGAGCGAAACTATTTTTTCACAAAACACGATTTGGAGTGCAATTGACAATTTCACTTATTCGCCAGACGAAGATAAAATCTTCGCTTCGTATTTCAGAAGGTATGAGGATCTATTCGAAATAAATTGTGGAAAATGGGCAGACGCTAAAAAGCTACGCCTACTGCTCCGGAAATTAGGGACTACTGAACATAGCAAATTCATGGACTACATACTACCTCGAAAAACAAGTGATTTGACTTTCGTTGAAGCTGTAAATCTCCTTACAGAATTATTCAGCCCCAAAACGTTGTTATTCCACAAAAGGTAGAAATGCTTAAACCTAACTAAGAAAGACAGCGAAGATTACTTGACGTTCGCATCGGTAGTTAACAAACATTGTGACGATTTTAAATTGACCAAACTTACCACAGACAATTTAAAATGCCTATTATTCGTACAAGGACTTGTATCAATGAAAGATGCAGAAATTAGACGTAGAGTCCTAACCAGGTTAGAGGGAGAACCAAATTTAACCTTACAAAGCCGAGGACTGCCAAAAATATATGAGTGTAAAAAATGATTTTAGAGACATTGAAGAGTCAGGCGTTGCACACATAAGAAAAATACATCGAAAACCATATTTTTCCTCCCCTTCAAAAACAAGTCAAACCAAAAAAGATTATTTTCACTCTCCATGTTACCGTTGTGGAGCACTTCATTGGTTTAAAGATTGCCAATATTGGTTTAAAACCTGTCTAACTTGTAATAAAGTTGGGCACAAGAGTTCACATTGCAGCGCAAATAAAGGTGGAAAAAGCAGGATTAGAACCACAAAAACAGGCGAACTGGACGTCAACTGGAAGAAATTTGAGCTAAAAGAGAACACTCAACCAATATTTAAGAAAAAAAAAGGAATGTGCCTTTCGCCACGTTAGAGGAAATAGACAAGGAATTAGACAGATTTGTAGAGACTGGCATTTTATCTAAAGTGGAATATAGCCAGTGGGCAGCACAAGCAGTGTATGTGAAGAAGTCTAAGGAAATCCGCCAGGAGGCATTCAAGAAAACTTTCAAAGTCCTAACATCGGATTTATTCCTTACGCGCTACGACCCGAACCTCGAGATCATAGTTGCTAGCGACGGAAGCTCGTATGGAATAGGAGCATGCATCCTTCATAAAATGCCAGATGAAATACAAAAGCCCATCGCTCATTCATCAAGGACCCTGCTCCCAGTGGAAAAAAACTATTCCCAAATAGAAAAAGAAGCATTAGCAATCATTTTTGCAGTCACAAAATTTCACTGTTACATACACGGAAGATTTTTCACATTACAAATGGTCCATAAACCACTACTCAGTATTTTCGGGTCAAAAAAAGGATTACCCAGTTATATGGCAAACAGACTGCTGAGGTGGGGACAATTCTCCTAAATTACAACTTCAAGTTGGAATACCTCCCCTCGAAAAATCTGTCACGCTGACAGACATTCTAGACTGGTTCCAAGTCATAGGGAACTCTTAGAAGATTCTGTGATCACTTCACTACGAATGGAGGGGGAAATAAAAACTTTATTGTGTAGCACTATAAGAGAACTTCCTGTGATGCTACAAGAAATAAAACATGAAGCCCGCAATGATGAGTTCATTAGCGCAGCAAAACCAAAAATTTCAGAGAACACATATAACACAGTTTTTCCTTATGTGACGAGGTACTCCTATACAGCGAGAGAAACCTATAGAAGAGAATCCTGAAGGATTTTCACATTGGGCATCCAGGGAAAAATAGGATGAAATGTCGAATGCGCAGATATGTATACTGGCCTAAAATGGACCAGGACATTGAAAATATGGTCAACACATGCAAGGGCTGTTCATTGGCGGCAAAAGCACCACCTATCACACATAAAGCGTGGCCAAAAACAGACCGACCTTGGTCAAGGATCCACGTGGACTTTATGGGACCGCTAGAGGGATTCTACTATCTAATTGTGGTAGATAGTTATTCAAAATGTAAAAATCCCACTACAGAGGCAACGATAAGCTACTTTCATGAATTATTCGCTCATTATGGGGTAGTAGATTGCTTTGGTCAGTGACAACGAAACTCAATTTACTTCAACCGACTTTAAACAGTTCTGAGAAATTTTTCAGATAAAACACACTACGATCCCCCCCATATCACACGAGGTCGAATGGTCAAGCAGAACGCTTCATAGACACCTTAAAAAGAGCCCTGAAAAAAGCTTGCTGTGCCCCAAAGGAAAAGGCCCTGCAGCAGTTTTTACAAGTTAAAAGGATCACGCCAAATGTTAACGCGTCAGCTTCACTATCTCCGGCAGAAATAATGTTTGCACGTAAAGTAAGATCCGTTTTTGATAAATTGCTGCCCAAACAAACAAAACAAGGTCCGACCTCTATTGTACAAAGGAAAAAATACAGCCCAGGGGAAAAAGTATTCTTCAAGATGTTTAAAAATAACACATCTTTCTGGGAACCTGTTACGATAGAAAAGAGGATAGGAAATATGGTCTACATAATCCAAGGCCCTCGTTTCTCTCTTAAGAGACACTTGAATCAAATCAGGAAACGACTGTTGGATGACTGCAACAGAACTCTCCAGGAATAAGAAGTAGTTATGGATATCATTTACGACACCTTCGACATTCAAATACCCCAAGCAGCTCCAGAACCGCGACGATCTAAAAGAAAGCGGAAGTTCACGGACTCTCTCGTCATCAATCCAAAATGGAGACGATATTGAGACTCTTGCGGAGGTAAAGGCTTGGGGGGGTGTTATGAGACCTACATTTATGGACTAAATGTACTCCTATTACTATATATACGGGGAGATTATGCCTTTCAGGAGAGCTGTCTACAGTTGACGAGTTGACTACTGTACTTTGCCGTCAGTCGGACGTGCAACATTTTTGTATTCGTTTTCACTAAATTGCTGAGTTCAAGTTTTCTTTCGGACCTATTCTGGGTCCACAACAAAAATAATAAAATGAAATCTGGAACAGTTCCAAGGAAAATCAAACCCAAATTTAACTAGATGAAATTCAGTAAGATTGACCAAACCAAGACTACCCGTCCTTCCTGCCGACAAGAAAGAGACAATTAATGTATCACCAAAGATGTTGGTCCTGGAAATAGCAAAACATGTTGTTGATAAAGAACACAGGTGGTCATCAAAATAATATCTAAAATAGTTCTGGAAAAAGAGTCAGGAAAAACATCTGGTTTGAATTCACCACCCAGAAGAAAAATATCCCTACAAAAATAGATACTAGGGCCTAAGATTGGGGATGCATGTGTTCATTTTAATTTCTGTGACATTTGTCAAAATTTTTATTTTGGATTCCTTTGGATATAAGTGATAAAGAAAAATTAATTACTAACCCTGGAGTGACCATAGGTGACTAGCTGTGTTGTCTGGTTGATCAAGAAATCACCTAAAAACAATGAGCATGAGTCAAGCTGGTAAAGAAAGATTAATTACTGGAAATCCCCTTTTCACCTATGTATTCTAAAAGTTTAGGTTTGTCACAAAGACTGTTGTACCAGCCTTTGGAAATGGGCTGAAGTTGGATACTAAGAAGATGGGAAAGGGAGAGAGAGAGATTAGCACCACCTATATGGAGTGATGGTGTGAGACAAGAAGTAAAAGAAGTTGGAGTTAACATGGATACTTGATTCCTCTGACCACTCTCAAAAGGAAGCTGAACAACCCCTAAATTTGGAAAATGACTCAAGTAAACATATTTTGAAAATGTGGGATTTTAGAAAAAGGTTGTTGCTAAGGGTGGGAGATAACTGAACCCCAGACCCTGGTCAACCCCACACCTGCTCAACACATGACTCCATATGAGCTGGAGGCATGTACAACTTACAGAGTTCCCACATTACTGCTACTGAAATCCACATTGTTCACTAAGACCTCCTGACCAAGACCTTGTGCCAGTCCTGATGATCAGAACTTAGAAATTTAAATTACTACTAACACAGGCTGTAAACTCCAAAATGGGATCCCAGTGTCAACCAAAATAGGGAGGGTTAAAATTGCTGAATACAACAAATCATATATAAACCAAATTATTGTTATATTTTTAACCCAAGTTAATTCTTTATTACAAAAGAATTCTTTTCACCATCAATCTGTTCTTCACTTCAGTTTACTTCAGCAGTGATCTTCTCACTCTATGAAATCAAAAATACAATATGGCAGAGGAGTGAAGGATCATGAAGCAGACAAACACTAGCTTGATCGAGTGGAACTGTGCTCATCAACACGATACCAGCAACAAACCAGCAATGCATTAACAAGTGAGGAATCAGCTAGATGGTAACCATAGCTGTGTGAAGGAACCTGAAAACCAATGCAGCAGAGAGTGGGTTACACAACTAACGACTGAACAAAAAGAGATATCTGAAAATATATTCAAGATTTTTGAGATCCACATAATACAAAAACCAAACAAATGGGTCGAATGACTAATCATTTACATCAATTCAATAGAATGAATAAACAATTGATGGGTATTTGGGTAGACTGCAGACAAAAGCAGAAAGATGTGATTATGGCGCGAACAAGGAAGAAAGAATTTTGGAACAATTAATAAAAGGACGGAGATATATGCAGATGAAGTAAACCAAATCTCACACTGAAGATATACCTATAGAAAGCATAACAGCATATGAAGCTGCAACAAAACATTAAGACATGACAAGGATGCCAGTAAAGGGAAAGCTGGAACATATCATGGAAAAAGTCATGGTGGAAGAGGACGGCTATGCTTACAACAAAGGATGTAGAAATGCCATGGTTGACATCATTTTGAAAAGTGTTGCTTCACAAAAACACTCACAATAAAACAGAAAATCTAGTCCACATAAAATGAAAAAAGGGAGCTCATACAGAGCCAGAAAATAAAGCCCACGTTACTGGCATAGGAAGAAAAATACAGAAAAGAAAAATGTGAATGTCACACATAAAACAGAATATGAACTAGATCAAGAAGACAATCTTTATTTATATACTATGAAAAATAGAGACAAAATACTTAACAACAATAACAACAAAGAAGTTTTTGCCAATATAGATTGTGAAGACATTTATAGAAGGAAACACAAAATAAAAATGATAATGGATACTGGGGACAATGGTAACATAATACCATTAAGAAGATGCAAAAAAATACTCCCCCAGAACACTGACAAAAATACTAACAGAACTGTTAGTGTAAAAATGGATCAAAATATTTTATGGGCAATAAATGGTAGCAAAATTCCACAATACATTTCAATAATCCTTAATATTAGACACAAAAACTCAGCAATCATCTGAACCATTTTTTTTATGTGTGAAAATGACACAACAATATTAAGCCTAAGACTGTGTATAAATTTGGGCTTGATGCAAATCAACTGTAGTATGACAACAGTAGAGATAAAAAAAACAACAACTGCAGAACATAGAAGACCTTGCAAGTGAATACCCTGACAGATTTCAAGGTATCGGAAACTTTCCAAGGAAGCAAAAAATTTGCATTGTTGAAAATGCTACACTAGTAGTTCAACCTCCAAGAAAATACAGAGTACACTTGAAAGGTGAAATGAAAAAGGAATTAGACAAAATGAAAGACATTTACAAAAGTAAATAAACCAACAGACTGGGTAAATGCAATTTCCTTTAACAGGAAGGAAAACTGTGAATTATGGATATGCTTAGATCCAAAACTACTGAACAAAGATCTTACCACAAAACTCCAACTCTTGAAGAAATTTCTCATAAATTATCTGATGCTAAACATTTTACAAAATTAGATGCAAAACATGGATATTGGGCAATATGTCTCAATGAAGCATCAAGTCTACTCACATACTTCAATGCACCTTTTCATAGATACAGATATTTAAGATATCCTTTTGGTCTTAAGATGTCACATGACATATATCAACAAAAAATGGACCAAATACTGGAAGATTGTGAAGGAGCCATTGGTATATCTGTGTATATGGCAAAACAATCGAATAACATGATAAAAATTTGAGAAGGACAATGGATACAGCCAGAAGATATGGTTTAGTTTTCAATAAAGATAAACTCAAAATAAGACAAAAAAAGATCAAATTTTATGGTATTATTTGGGTTGAAAAATGATCCCCCCTCCAGACTCAGAGAAAGTGTGACAAAATCAAATCAAAACCCACACCTACAAACTGAGAAGAACTTCAGCAATTTCTAGGTATGATCTAGTACCTAAGCCCTTTCATACTAGTACTTAGGTCCAAAACAGCTCCACTAAGATCACTACTCAAGAACATTGAATATCAAGGAAATGAAACACACAAAAAAGCTTTACAAGAATTGAAAGATTGTATTTACAATAACCTCTGCATAGATTACTTCAAACCTAATGCAAAGATAGTAATTCAAGTAGATTCAAGCATGTTAGGCCTAGGTGCAACATTAATCTATGATGGCAAAATTGTTGCATTTGCTAGCAAAAGACTGACTGATGCAGAATCAAGATAAGCAAACATAGAAAGAGAATTGCTTGCAGCAGTGTTTGGTTATGATAGATTTCACGCAGATATATAAGAATTTCAAATTGAATCAGACCACAAACCATTTGAAAATATACAAAACAAAAACATTGCACAAGCACCCATAAGATTGCAAAGAATGTTGTTAATGCTACAACCATATGATGCTCAAATTATATGCAAGCCAGATAAATTTATCAAGAATACAGTCAACACAAGGCAAATAAATTGACATAGATATAACAATACTGTTGGTATATCAGTGCAGAAACAAATAGACTTACAAGAATCTACAGAAGATGGCAGCGGCAAAGGATGAAAGTTGAAAAGTATTGCATTCTGAGTGTCTGCTGCCTTCTTGACCAGCCTCTGCATGTTGACATCTCAGCTGGGTCTGCCCTCTGCAGCGTTGAATCAAGGAATTTATATCCGTTGTATCGGCTCCAAATCGCAGTCTGGGGCTTTTAGTGGGAGTTATTTCTACTGGCCAATATATAAAGTTCATTTTTTCATTTAATACTGAAAACATGCATCAAGCCATGATGCAGAGAGACGTGTTTTCACATTCTTCCTTGGGTCATCGAGCAGTCAACATCCAGTTTAGTGTAAGAGACATGACAGAGTGTGGATTACAAGATAGAGATGTGAATTTATTACACACTTCCACACGACAAGTTGGTATCACTACAAATTCATCACAGAAGTTAAACATGTGCTTTTGGTAAGATTAACAAACAGGAAAACTTCAGTTCTAATTGGTCATGATGACTGTAGTGGGATGTATGCACAAAGGTTGTATATTCTACTTTTGTGATAGAAGTCATTGATATAATTTTTTAGTAGTCATTGGTGTACAAAAATAAAGTTTTGTGCAAGATTTTGTCTGTAAATTTTGTATTTGTTTTATTTTGTGTACTGTATTAAATGTCTTTCCTTTTAAATTTTGTGTAATGGTCATGTTTTGATTAAACTTTAGGGATGAGAGAGGCATGTGTTCTCTTTTCCCATTCTATCCCTACTAACTAAATTTTGTGTTTGGCACAAAAAATTAGGTTTTGTAGAGAGTTAAAATATTTTATATTTTGCACAAAAATATGTTTGTTAATTCTTGAATGCAAAAAACAAATTTGAATTAATTTTTACAAGACTCGGCTATATGAAATTTGAAGAAAATGTTGTACTATCTGGCCAGATAACTTTTCTCATGCATGATTAAAGTAGATTATCAAACTAAAAAAAATTCAATTAATTTGAATTAAAAAAAAAGGAAAAAAAAGATTTCTGCCTGAGACAATTTACAAAGAGTTTCTTAAAGTAAAAACTAACAAAATGTAAAGCTAAGGGGAATTTATGTGTAAGATTCCACCTTAAAAAATTATTTCAAATGTAATTTCAGTATTAACTGAAGTAAAAAACTTCTTTTAATTTATCTGTTGAATTTTTATGGTAAAATTCTACTATTGTTTTTTAAAAACAATAAATATTCATACCTATTCAGTATTTAAGACTGGAATTACTAAATTGTGTTAACCGAGTGTTAACTTGAAAAATTTATCAGTGAATTTTAAAAGTAAAATTTTAGCCACTCTAAGGTGTATGTTTCTCCATTGGCTTTTGTTGAATAAAAAAGAGGTTTTGTGCAGAACTTGGACTGTTTTCTTCTGGAATTTAAAAATGGTCCACAAGGATGCTGAACTTGAGAGGTGCACCTCTTTATTTCTTCATGTCCACAAACCAACATCTGTTACAGTAGATCTATGTTTGGAATTATCTATATCTGAGTCAGGAATACTTTGGCTTACCTTACCAGGTGTGAGTTGAAAATTCTTATTATCCACATTATTTTCTTGTAGCTTTTTAGCCTATCCCAATCCGGTAAGTAACTCCTGAATTAGTTCTATATTTTCATTTTGGGTTGACATAATGGCTGTTCCATGTCCTGCTTTGCTGTTTCTGTTTCAGTGAGATTTTTTCCTGTTGAATGCTAGTAGTTGGCTGGATAGCTCCAACACTCTAATTTCATTGTGTTAGTATTAGTGTATCTGCTTTATCACTGGCACTTGTTGCTTGTTAGTACCACTTTCAATTTGCTCATGCTCAGATTAGAATCTGAAAGTAAAGACTAAAATTATTCTTCAACAGTTATTAGAAAGAAAACATAAAGGGATGTAATGCCAAGTGTTGCAAAAATCAAAATTTTTGCAACAATGATGATCTTTGCAACATTTGGCATTGCAACATTTGTTGACTCTACAGATGTTTTCACAAATTGGGGTCCACTTTAGTGAAGAAAAACTTTTTCCTGTATAATATATACTTTGGCATTTTTTTTTATTAAAGAATTGTTCTTTATTGACAATTATATTGTAAAATCTGAATCAAATCTGCTTTCAAAAACCATTCGCAAAACGAGTTTGCCTTTTCCCATCATCAACAAAGATGCTGCAAATAAGTGCAGTTTTATTACTAACTTGGCTGATGAAAACAGCAATGTCCTTTTCAGATACAGATATTTAAGATATGTTTTCTACTTATATACCCCATTGCTTCCCTGGAAGGACAAAATCTATAAAGAAATCAACACTTGCATCAAGTTATCAGCTCAAGACAGTATTATTCTGAAAAGTTTGTAAGGAAAACTACTGAAAGGTTGAAAATTACTAGAGTCTACAATCCATTATAACAGCATGTGTAAGAAAGGCCTATTATAGTATCAAAAATATTATACACCTTGGCTGGAGGCCCCCTAGATTTTGAGGCCCTAGACTTCAGTCTGCTAAACCTATAGGTAAATCAGGCAGTGCCAGAGAATTTTAAAGGTAAAATTCTGCCATTGTTTCTTAAAAAAATATATTAATGTCTTTTCAGTATTTAAAACTGAAGTTGTTTAAACTGTATGTTAATTTGAAAAACAGAACTAAACTGGGGAATTTTATGCATAAAATTCTGCCTTTTATTTTCTTAAAACATTATTTTAAATGAAAATTCAGTGTTGACTGAAGCAACAAAAATTATGTTATCTTTATATATATTTTCCTTTGAAATTTGTTGATAAATTCAGTCATAGAACTGGACATCCTTTCTAGATTAAAGGAAAATGTTCAAGTGTAAAATTTACAATGCCTTAAAATTTATGAAGGCCAAAAATAATGTAACAAAGTAATTTTTCTCTCTACAGGAAGAAGTTATACTTAAGTGTCTAGATACTGTAGAATCTTTCATGGATCAAATAATTGATATTTTTATATTGATTTAGAATTTGACATGAGGCATATAGAGACTGAGACATGTTGTGATGTACTCCGATGTACTGGGACATTTTTATGACCTAGTATATCATTTTCAGCAAAATTCTAATTACTCAAACAATGGACCTTAATTACAGGAATGTCAGTCTTTTGCCAGTCATGAAATTTTGATAAAATTTTTGAAACTGTTAGTGAAACTACAAAAATATCTAGTAACTTTGAAGATGAAAATTCTGAAATTTGTGACAATGATGAAGTGTCTAGTGACTTTGAAATTGAAAATTCTAAAATTTCAGACTCGCTCTGTGATAGTACACTCAGAGATAAGAAATATTTGCTCGAAACTGATAAGATATCAAGTGACATCATTGCAAGTGAAAATTCTAAAATTTCAGACTCTCTTTGTGATGCTACCTTAAGAGATAGTGTTATATCTAACAATAATAGCTATTTTTATGAAACTGACAAAATGAAAATTCAGAAATTTCAAACTCTTTTTGTACCCTAACACGTTGAGGGATAACATCATCTCCAATGATAAATATTTAATGGAAAGTGATGAAACATCAAACAAATTAAAAGAAAATCCTGTTAGTGATTATGACAAAAGAGAAAATTGAATAGTTTGAAAAGTCTATAGAACATGAAGGCAATTCTTATTATGTAAAATTGCCTTGGGATGAGGAAAAAAATAATTCTATCCCTTCTAACAATGCTGTAGTCATTAATGTACAGAATGGTGTTGTAAAAAAATTATAACAGCAGAATTTCTATGATGAATTTGACAAACAAAAAGGAAAGGGATGATAGATCAGATAGATGTTTTCCCTGATAGGTTTAAAGTTTACTTTAGGATACCTCATAGATCTGTTTTTAAATTAGATTACCAAACAACTGGCGAAATAAGACCTGTTTTGATTGTTTGTTTAAGACTAAAGAAGCCCCTTCACTAAATGAAGCAGCCTACCCTGGCATAAATCTAATAAGAGACATGTTGGAATTATTGTTGTTATTCCATGCTAACAAATATGTATTTCTTGCAGACATTAGGAAGGCTTTTCTAATGACAAAACTTGAAGCTGGAGTAGATGATAGATTTTGTTTTTTTATGAAATATGGAGAACATTTGATTAATTAGTGTTATACTACCTCAATCTTTGGATTTGTTGCCAGTCCATTTACATTGAATTATGTGATTAAACATGTCAATAAATTTCATGAAAATGAATGCTCAGAAAAGTTAAAAAAGAATTTTTATGTTGATAACTTAGTGAAAAATAGCAATCTAGGATTATGTCTGCTCATAGAAGTGAATGTGCAGTATCTACAGTTACCACAGTCCACATGTATTGATGACATTATCCCAAAATGTCAATATGCCTTTCCAAAGTGCTTAATTTGTTTGTTTTTGATTTTGTCAACTGCACAATATTCAGTCAGTTGGGTACCATCTGTGAGAAAAAGAGCACCATGACACAATTTACTCCACCAGAAATTTGGAAATGGCATGCTGTACTGCAAGCTCCAATACGAACATTTCAGAGTGTTTGGGTGTCAATCTGAGGACAATGTAGAGGATTTGGAAAGAGTTGGATGAGTCTAATCGTGATTATGAAGGTATGGCAGTTTGAAAAACTAATTTTGGTCATTCTGATAAGGAAAGAACTCCCAAATTTGTTGGTGAGTGCCTTGAAAAGGTAATGCTGCCCTGAGTCAAGAGGGTGGCTGCTGGAAGACCCTATGTCTGGCAACAGGCCTCTGCACCATGCCAGACAAGCAGGAGAACCTAGTCATGGATGTCAGATAATTTCTGTGACCACATCACTACTTACTCCCCAGACTGCAACCCCTTGATTATTATGTGTAGGGTGCAGTTGAGCAAGAGACCAACAAAACTCCTTGTAATACCAAAGATGAACTGAAGGCAAGGATTATGGCAGCATTCACCAACTTAAACAAGGAGACCATCCAGAAGAGATGCAGGAGATTCCAAAGTTATCTGGAGGTTGTGGCTGAAGTCAATGGCAATTTTATTGAATAGATTTACTCTTTAGTATTTCAAGATATATTTGTGTTATTTTGGTAAATATATCTGTTACAATGAAAGTAAGTGCTATTTTCATTTTGGTGCAATTTATAAGACAACTTATCCATAGCACTCTGTATATCTGTATATCACTGTAAATAAAATCTCTTGTTAACAGTTAACCTGGCATTAGTCATCACAGCTGATGATAAGGATGATGCAATAAGGCTTTGGACAGACAACTAAGTTTTAGAAAATTTTATTTTTCCAAGCTACAAAATTACTGGAAGGAAAAATGCATATCAATACTCTGCCAATTACAAGCATGTGGTGTACAAGTTGAGTAAGTGACTGTTACATTCCTCTCATCTCCAAAGTTTTAATAGCTAAAATTAAACAGCTACATCACAGGAATAAAATAAGTATCAGTCCCAAGTCTGGAAATATAGTGTTAAAACAACATTTACAAAAATACTAACCTTTTTTTTAATCAATTTTTCAATATTTCAATACATTTCTTCTTAAAAAGGGAAAAATGTCTAAAGCCAAATTGCATTTGGTGGTTTGTTTCACTCCAGATACAGTTGGTAAAATGGAATCCTTGCATCAGAGGTGGGAAAACTGGAAAGAGGATTTAGAAATTTACATTACAGCTTCAGGCTATGTGAAATATGGAAAAATTTCACAGAACAGTAGAAAGCTGAGCAAAAGGCAAGACCTGGAGGCGGTAGAAGAGATGTGTACCAGATAGCAACTCAACTTTTCATCCCCAGGAAAATGTATTCAAAGTGACACAAACATTTTTTAAACTGAGCCAAACACTGGAGAGATGGTGAACAACTTTATAACTCACCTCATGGTACTATTGAAGCTGTACAATTTTGAAAGTGGTTCTGACAACTTCATCAGAGTTAAAGTGCTTCTTCATTTAAAATACCCTGATCTAAAAGCAAAATTATATCAGGAAGAAAATAATTTGACATGAGTAGAACTCACTGAAATAATCAGTACATACCATCATAAGCTAGATCAAACACAAACCAAATTTTATATATCAAACTCAACAACTCATCTGCCTGTTACAAATGTGGAATTCAATGACACTTTGGTGCTTCTGTACAGAAAAACAAATGGTGAGTGTAAACAACAACAGTCACAACAGAGGTTAAGGATGCAGTTGAAGTTGTCATGGATCTCATAAAAGTCATATGGAAGGAGCTCAATGCAGTGTAGAGGAAAGGAAAAACTCTGACTCAAATGCTAACACCTACTTATTCATCTGGGGCAGAAGATGTAATAGAACTGTGCCTAAATAACACAAGTGTATCCTTAGCAATAGACTCAAGAGCTCATCACAACACACTATCAGTGGGAGATTTTAAATGACTAAAAAAGACCAGATTTGAAACTAAACTTTAACCTGCTACCACAAAGCTGTACCTCTATGCTAGCAAGAAACCTCTTCAGCTTTTAGTGAAATGTACACTACATGTGCAGGTACCTAACACTAAGTAATCTTCATTTTTTGTTATACCACAGTATACCTTAGTGTTAAAATTAACAAGGAACTTGGACTTTTAAATGTTGGAATTAATGGTAATATTTTTACACTATTTTGAAACAGACTGAATTATGCAGAACATTTCAGAAAGTGTCTACAGGACTGGGTAAACTTAAGATAGATCCAAAAGTCACCCCAGTTGCCCAGCCAGTACTCAGAATTCCATTTAACAGATGGCAGGCTGTTCTTAAGAAACTTCAAGAACTAGTGAATATAGACATAATAGCCTACCATCAAATAGAGTTACACCCTGATTCCAGAAAAAATACCACATTTCCTGCACCAGGTAGACACTTCAAATACAAAAGACTGGAATAAGACAACCTGAATTTGCCTAACATAATCACAACAAATGCCTCACACCTAGGTTTAGGTGTAATTTTGGAACAGCAACAAGAGAAAGGTTTGGAAGCCAATCTATTATGCAAGCAGAAAACTGACACAGAATCTTTTTATTCTCTATTTGAATGAGAAGCTCTGGGAGTATTTCGGACAGGAAAAACATTCTACGTATACCATCTAAGAAGTGATTTCCAAATCCTGACAGACTATAATGCACTAGTGAAATTTTTATGATCTTCCTTAAAATTACCTCGCACCTTTGAAGAGGAGCATGATCCCAACCCAAAATGGGACCACTCATTTGGTGTGAGAGGTGACCAATGACAACTGAGGTTGGAATCCTGGGTGACTGAGCAGTTGATGATCTTGGGTCATCAGCTGAAAAATTCCACTTTACATACTTGGGCTAGACGTGCTGTCATATCTGATCAATCAGCTAGTCACATCAAGCCCTAATACTTATATACACCAAAAGCACTCAATCACACTTCCAATCCAGAATTGTACACTCTATCACATAAACTAACAAATAAACAAACATATACTGAAACATATAAATAAAAAACAAGTATTAGAAAGTGGTGGTGGGGATCAATCAGTTAGTGAGTCAAGATTTCAACATTACCATCAGACTCTGATGTTTCACCTAATTGGGGTGGAGAAACAGAAGACCTAATAGTTGTTGATTAATATGAGTATACCATTCTTGTATTCTTGGGATGTTTGGGAGAATACCATCCACCACCAGCATTTCCCTTTAAAGGGCTCCATGATAGGTGGGTGTGGTGTTACCTTGACACCAGTGATCAAAGGGGAATAACTAAATCCTATTAGAGGGAGGAGTTATGGTTACTGTTAGTGAAATCAAGGCTGGGGTGCTTACTGAGTGGTAGGGAGAAAAAAATGTAACATGTGTAAATAATGTAATCCCACTCTCTTACTGCATTGGTCTCCAGACTCCTTCAGACTGCTGTCATTACCATCTAGCTGATTCCACACTCATTAATGCATTGCTGGTTTGTAACTGGTATCATGATGATGAGCATAGTTCCACTCAATCTAGCTGGTGTTTGCTTCACGACCATTCACTCTTCTGCCATGTGTTTTTGATCTCAGAGAGTGAGAAGATCACTGCTGAAGTAAACTGAAGTGAAGAACAGATTTTTGGTGAGAAGCTATACAAAAAGAATTCTTTTGAAATAAAGAATTAACTTGGGTTAAAAATATAACAATGATTTGGTTTATATGTGATTTGTTGTATTCAGCAATTTTAACCCTCCCCATTTTGATTGACACTAGGATCCCATTTTGGAGTTTACAGCCTGTGTTAGTAGTAATTTAAATTTCTAAGTTCTGAACATATATGGCACAAGGTCTTGGTTAGGAGGTCTCAGTGAACAATGTGGATTTCAGTAGCAGTAATGTGGGAACTCTGTAAGTTGTTCAAACCTCCAGTTTATATGGAGTCATGTGTTGAGCAGGTGTGGGGTTGACCAGGGTCTGGGGTTCAGTTATCTCCCACCCTTAGCAACAACCTTTTTCTAAAATCCCACATTTTCAAAATATGTTTACTTGAGTCATTTTCCAAATTTAGGGGTTGTTCAGCTTCCTTTTGAGAGTGGTCAGAGGAATCAAGTATCCATGTTAACTCCAACTTCTTTTACTTCTTGTCTCACACCATCACTCCATATAGGTGGTGCTAATCTCTCTCTCTCCCTTTCCCATCTTCTTAGTATCCAACTTCAGCCCATTTCCAAAGGCTGGTACAACAGTCTTTGTGACAAACCTAAACTTTTAGAATACATAGGTGAAAAGGGGATTTCCAGTAATTAATCTTTCTTTATCAGCTGGTTGTTTTAGGTGATTTCCCAAAGCCAGGGTCTTGAACATATCTAAGATAATTGAAGCCAATGTGGATGGTCTCTCTTTCTTATCGGCAGGAAGTGGGGAGGGATTAGTAATTTTGGTTTTGCTTAATCTTACTGAATTCTGTCTAGTTAAATTTGGGTTTGATTCTCCTTGGAACAGTTCTTGATTTCATTTTATTATTTTAAAACATAATTTTTATTGCATTTTGTTTTTTATTTTCTTCTGAAATTTTCAATCCACTTTCCTGAGAATTTCAACAATTATCATCCAGTTAGTAGTCTCTTTCCTCTTCCTTTCTTCTGATTAACTCCCGGAGGTTCATGTATCATAATAAACCTGTCAAAAGATACTTTTGTCTAAACATATTCTTATGTTCTTATTTACCCACAAGTATTTAAAGTACTAACAGGACATGGTATCAGAAGTAAACCAGTGAGTAAACTGTAACACTATGGTGCTATATTTCTACCCTGTATGAGAAAAGTTTTTAAGTTAAACAGAAAAAAGGGATGTGATGTACAGATCCAATATGACTGCTCTGCCATGTGTGTCATCTATATAATAAATGCAAAAATGTCTGTGTGTCACACTTTTTCAATCAAAGGGACACAACTTTCTTACTTTTAAATATCTCCTTTAACTATATAATAAATGTTTGTGTGTGTGTCACATTTTTTCAATTAAAGGGACATGACTCTCTAACTTTTAAATATCTCATCTTCTTCAAGTGACTTCTGGGATTGAACTTGTATCCTCAAATTGCAAATTTATCTCTTAGTGAAATTGAAGACAAAGTGATGAACTTGGCTCAAAGAGATCTCAGCAATTTTGGTCTGCCAAATTCAAACAGAGAAACTGGACAAATCAACAGAGAAATTTTGAGAGAAACAGGATATTACATGAAAGAACTGCAGCAATGTGTTCAAAACAATGAGCCTCTGTTGAACCAAGACCAACAGCAAGTGTATCAGACGGTTCTTGATCAGCAAAAACAATGAAGGGATTTTCTTCTTGGATGCACCTGGGGGTATTATTAAAACTTTTGTAAGTAACCTTCTTTTATCTGCAGTAAAACTCCAAAGAAAAGTAGCTCTAGCAATAGTATCGTCTGGAATTGCTGCTATGTTCTCTTGCTTGGAGGGCATATAGGACACAGCGCCTTCAAACTTTCATTGGATTTGAACTACAATGAAACCCCTATTTGCAACATCAAAAGAAGAACCAACTTGGCTAAGCTACTGGAGGAGACAAGCTTCATTAAAAAGAAGGAATGCACCATGGCACACAAGCAAACATCTAATGCCCTGGACAATGCACTCAAAAAACATTAGACAGAATTCACAAATTATGGGAGGTATCACTGTGCTACTCTCTGGTGATTTCAGATAAACATTACCAGTCATTGCAAGAGGAACTTCAGCTGATGAAACCAATGCTTGCCTAAAAAATTCTTACATCTAGAGCCACGTTCAAAGACTCAGACTAAAAAGGAACATGGGTGTTAGAATCACAGGCGACCTTGAAGCAGGAAGATCTGCTACTTTGCTGTTGCAGCTTGGCAATGGAACCATCAAAATGAACCAAAATGGAGATATTTCACTTTCAAATGGTTGTGGAGTTTCATTCTCAAGTATCCAAGACTTGATTAACCATGTTTATCCAAACATTAAACATCAATTCATGTATTCAAACTGGTTTTCTGACAGGGCCATAGTAGCTCCCAAGAATCAAACTGGATAGCATTAACTGGAAACTTCTCCAAGAAATTCCAAAAGAAAGCATGAAGTACATTTCTATTGACACTGTAGTTGAACAAGAGCAGGCAGTGAATTATCCAATACAGTTCCTGAAGTCATTGAATCCTCCTGGAATGTCATTGCACAAGCTGGAACTAAAAGAAAATGTGCCAGTTATGCTATTAAGAAATCTGGATCCCCCAAAGCTTTTTAATGAAACAAGGTTAATTGTGAAGATGCTTCCTCATCTCTTGGAAGTAGTGATCCTGACTCGTCCAGGAAAAGAGAAAAGAGTTTTAATTCCAAGAATCCTCTTAATTCATCCAGATCTTCCTTTTGAGTTCAAAAGAATTCAGTTTCAAGTGAGAGTGAGCTATGCAATGTCAATCAATAAGTCCTAAGGACAATCATTGAAAGTAACTGAACTTCATCTGATGGAACCCTACTATTCTCACAGTTAGTTCTATGTTGGCGGTTCAAGGGTTGGGAATGGAAACAATTTATTTGTACTGATTCTGAATGGGAAAACCAAAAATGTTTTATCATGCAGCTTGCAATAAGTTTTAAACAGACAAATTATATCATCGTTTTGATGAAAACTGTTAATTGAAAATATTGTTCAAGTTTAATAAAATTTAATATGTACTCAATGCATGAAAGGCCCAATCAAGAGCTCTCTACAGGAGCTAGCTTAAAAATGCTAAATGGGAAAAACGGATTCAACACTTTGAAAGATTCCGTCAAGCCAGCAATCTACATGCAACAATACAAGTGAATAAGGTAAATAGCCTAAATTATTGTACGGGAGATGAAGCTGACAACATAGTAAAAAACCTAAATTTGTCTGAGAAGACTGTGAACAATTATGATGTTGTTAAAGACAGATTCCGTTCGTTTTTTTGTTGCTAAGAAAAACATAATATATGAATAAGCAGTATTTAACTGGCGTCAACAAGGATCTAACGAGTCCATAGATTCTTTTGTCATTGCTCTGTATACACTAAATGAATATTGTAACTATGGCATTTTGAAAGGAATTAATCTGAGACTGTCTTACAAGATGGTCTCAGATTAATTTTGTCTGAAAGTCAAACTTTCAGAAAGGATGCAGCTACATGGAAATCTCATACTCTACAAATCAATTGACAGACTGCAACTGTCAGACTGCAACTGTCAGACAGCAACAGTGGAAGCCATGGGTAGAAAACCCTGCACAGATATATTCGGTAGACAGAGTTGTACACAAAGCTCAAACACAAAAAATCATGTAGGCAAGAAGAACAAAAACCACTTTAAGTTTCCAGATGTGGTAGCTACTCACAACAGAACAAAACAATGCTCTGTTAGAGGTGTGACATGTCATGCATATGGAAAGAAAGAACACTGAAAGAAAATGTGTATTTTAATTGCTGTTTGTGAAATAAAAGATGTCAGCATTATTTTTCTGGGTTAATATTAGCAGGCAGAGACCCAAGAAGTGGATGGCAGAAAAGTAAATTTAAAAATAGACACAGGTGCCGACATGACTGTCATACCTGGCCACATGTTCAAGCAGATTTACAATAGTGATACCTCTAAACTTATAAAAGCAAATTGATCCAGGATGTACTGGATATTCTAGATGTTAAGAACATTAGCCTCCAGAAAGGAAAGAAAAAGACATGGAAACTGGTATATGTAACTAAGAAATTGTACACACCTTTATTAGGCAGACCAGCAATCACCAAATTGGACCTGATGTCACACATCAACAATATTGATGTGGATGCACATAATGACAAGTATCCAAAGCTGAGCAGCGATCTTGGTTGAGTTCAGCAACCTGATAGTATTAAGCTCAGACCTGATGCAAAGCCATTTTCACTACTACCCAAAGTAAAGAAAGAACTGCAGTTCATAGAGCAGAGATAAGTGTTATCAGTCCTGTGGAGGAAGTCATAGAATGGTGGGGAGGCATGGTAGTAAATCTGGTGATCCTGATATTTGTGTCAATCTTACACAACTCAATAGGTTAGTGTATCGAGAAAAATATATTTTACCATCTGTAGAGCAAACATTGGGGTCACAAAGAACCAGCCAAATGGTGCAGGGGACCTGTTTTAAAAGCAAGACACTTTAACCTTCTTTTTCATTATTTTCTCTACCCGCCATGTTCAACTTCAATGTAAGTGATCACTGTTCTTGACTGTCGCAAAAAATGCATGCAGCCCTGGACTTGTTTGCCTCTGTAGTATGCTGCACTCTACCCTTATGTCATGGTCACAGCAAGTGCAACAAGGGGGAGGCCTCTTCTGCCGAAGGAGAAGAACATAAGCTTTGTCTTCTGATGTCCTGTGGGAGCCCAGACATGAATGTGCACACCATCCATTTCTCAGGTAACTATCTGCCAACCAGCCGAGCTAAGTATTGTAGCTCCATCAAAAATTGATAAAAAGTTTCCCCTGCCATGCCATGAACTGGCCAAATTCATTAAAGGAGTTTGTTGTATATGTGATCACAAGGTCTTGCTTTATCTGCACCGTGTTTGACCTTTGACCCTTACTTAGTTGCCAATAATAGTAGTGACAGGACACACTTGATCCTTTTCATGTTGTACTGTTCACACACCAACTTGACATTCTCAATCCACTCCATGATCAGTAAATTGGAGGCAACACCACTAAATTCAGGGATCAATCAGATATCAAATGCCTTCTCTGCCATCCTTGTAGAAAAATGAAACAGTGCCAAAATAGCTTGTAGGAGAAAAAAAAAAACAAAGTCTTCAATGTCACAAATCCACACCATACTTCAACATTCTGGACAAACAATCAGACAAGAATTGAAATAAAATACTATATGACCATTTTACCATAAATGTTTTTGCACAGAATCACAATCTATATTAAACATAATGATAAAGGAAGAATAACTGTTGTATCCTGGGTTGATGATTTGATTCTTTCAATTATGATAAATTACCAATAACAGTATAGCTCATATCCGCTCTAGTGCAAATTAACAGTAATTTGCACTAGAGCGGATATGAGCTATACTGTTATTGGTAATTTATCACAGTCCCTATCTGAGCTGCATAAACAATAGTCAAACATGCTTTAAGGTACATGCTACAGGAAAAATGTTGAGTTAAAACTCACAGCATACAGTGATGCAGACTGGACATCAGATCAGAATGACAGACGTAGTACAACCGGGTATTGTTTTACCTTAAACAAAGACTGCCTACCTATATCATGGAAATCAAAGAAGCAGCTCACAGTTGCATTGTCCACATGTGAGGCTGAATACATGCTTCTGACAAAAGCTACTCAAGAGAGCCTATCTCATTCAGTTATTAAATGGAATGGATTTTCAACAGCCATGAGCCAGTAAAAATATTTGGCGGCAATTAAGATACAGTTGCACTCGCTAAAGACCCTGTATATCGACAGAGGTGTAAGCATATACTGACATACCAATTCATCCAAAATGCTCTGTGTGACCACAGATGTTGATGACCAAACCAGTAACAAAACAAAATTGGAAAAGTTCAAGAGACTTTTGTTTAGACTTTAAGCCTTTCTGTGTTGTGCTCCAATATGTATAAAATCAATAAATGAAGAAATAAAATAAAATAAAGATAGCAATATTAGAGCATGAGTGGGTATTGAGAAAAATACAACTAAGATCAATAACTTGGACTATTGTCTCCCCTACATTTTATTCATCTGTAACATATGTTAGAATAAAGATTATTACTACTCCTTTTCTGTAAGCACGTGTATTATCTTCCTCTGTCCATTTTACTCATTTCCACACATCTCTTTACCCTTATCCCACATTTAATATGACAGATCCAACCACTTGCTTAACTGAAAATAATAAAAGTAAGGCAAAAAGTAAATTAATAATCCTAGGAAAGGAAATGTGTTAAACAGTGAGAATTACTGATATTGGTTACATTTCGGTATCACGGAGTTGTGTCCCTTTTTGCTTGTTGCATATACTCTTTTACACGTCGTTAATAAATGGTTAGAAATGGAACACACTTATCTTTAAATTATCATAAATAAAGCCGTTATGCAACCAGACGAATTATAAAACATGCCATTCCAGGTCCTCACTGATACCTACTTGGCTGGCAGTCGCCATTAGATCCTGGGGATATGTAGGTGGCCTTCCACCAAGTTATTTTGATGTTGTTTAAGAAGTTTATGGACATTTCTTCTATGGAAACTGCTGCCTACTTGACTTGAGTGTGTCGTAATCTTTGGTGGCCAGAATTGATATCTGTAACGCGGTAATGACGAAACCACATGATAAAGTTTCGTTTCTGGACTAGTTCTCAGCGAAAATTGTGTCTCTCTACCCGGCAAAAAGCAAAACCAGTCCATATCTGCTGTTTCCATAAATACCAGGATTTTCATTGGCACTGCTTCTAATCTCCTGTCTGTGTTTCATATGATGAGTTTTGTTTAGGTTTTCTGCTTGTAGTTGCTTTGCTGTAAGATTTTTTGTGTGTGTGTGTGTGTGTCAGATGTGGTTGTTTCAGTTTTATTTTCAGTATTGTTTAAATCTTTTAAGGTTTTTCTCTTGTGTCCAACATCGGTGTAGCCTATTTTGGGGGATGGGGTAGGATGATTAAAATGGTATTTGGAGAATAGACTCGGATACAGAGTTGAGGGCGTACATGATTTATTTCACACGACAATCTCTATAAACAAGAATCAAGGGGTCGATAACTCCTTATTTTTAGATTTTCCCCTGGCGGAAAGCCAAGGGTAGATAATTAACTTTTATTTTATCCTATACTGTGAGTGAAAGAGAAAGGACAATAAATAAGTAGCGTTCAGAAAGACAGAAGATGGCGATTGGCGTTGCATTTTAATTTTTGATGATTGTTGGTGGCAGGGGAGCAAAAACCTAAAAGAGAGTTCCACAAGTGATAAGTGCGAGAAAAGAAACTAGAATAGAACTAGTTGCATCTAGCTAGCTCAATGGTAAAATAGTGAGACCTGGTTGGCAATCTATTAGTATGCTTAAATTCATGCAGTCAAGATACCAAGGAGAAAAGCACATCAGAACAATTGCTATGAAAATATTTGTAGAAAAGACAGAGGGAATCCACGTTACAGCGGTGGGAAAGTTAATGAAGTCGAGCTCAGGATTGATTACATTACAGACTTTTCTTTAAATTTGTCAAGAATCTTGATATATATAGCAGGAACACAAGACCAGATATGGCAGCAATTTAATGCACAGAAAAATGGTAGATTTGTAAATGTGCAAGTTGGAATCTGGCAATAAAAAATGCCTGGTACCCCACAGTGTACTAACTTTCCTAGCAGTAGATCCAGCAATTGATTCAATATAATCATTCCATTTCAAGTCACTGGAAAACATGAACCCAAGAAAGCTGATTCATTTTCCTTCCTCCTAATTCCCCAGCTGAAGAAAGCCTCCCACTACATAAACTTCTTAAACGACGTCAAAATAACTTGGTGGCAGGCCACCTACATATCTCCAGGATCTAATGGCGATAGTTGTGAGCGGGTGTAAACATCCCCAGTAACTTTCATGGTGATTTCTCTGCCCTTCTTTTCTTCTAAAGGTATTTCTCTTTTTCTCATTTTCAGCAGTTGCAGTGCTGTGTTTATCTGCTCTTCATTACTTTGAAGCCAGACCTTACCTAGTATCATTGATTTACTCAGTGGGGTGCCACATACATTTGCTGCATCGTGACTGCCCCTCCTACCTCTACAGGAAGGTGTACTGTGCTTTAATACCTTTATTTCTCTTCCATCTGCCTGGAATATTTTCTGCTTTGTAACATTTAGTTCATGTTCTCTAAACGTGAGCTGTAAATAATCCCTAGCTTTAATCATCGACATTGATGCCCCCATATCCATTAATGCTGCTATTTTCTCCCCCGCCCCCCTCTTACCTTACAACTTAAATCAAATTCCTGACCGAATAAAGCGAATGCGTCCCTCCCCTGGGTACAGTCTTTCCTTAGGTGACATGACTGCCCCCGCCAAAAAAAAAACAAAACATTTGCTTGGGACCTAGGTGAGATCTCTGCCTATTCCGCTCAGGTGAGTGGCCCCTATTACTACAACTACTACCAACTCGACTACGACTCCACTGTTTTCTTTCATTGAAACATGCTTTCTCTCTTTCCCCAACGGGCCATCCCATCACATGCGAAGACTCCAGTCTCTCAAACAGTCTATGACTCCTTTGTGCCACCATAAATGCTTCTGCAAATGTTTAGAAGCTGCCCTGGCTACATCGGTGCAATCGCATCCATATAGTACTCTGGTAGTTGTGATTGAACAGCTTCTCCGTCTCTCTGTACCGCGTTCTTAAAGGATATTTTGGCCAAGTTTAGCAGTATTAACTAATTCGGACAACGTTTCTCGCCCTGTCTCATTCTAACTCACTGGCCACATCAACTGCTTATATATTCTGTTAGCTGTTGTAAGAGATCTTCAGGGTTGTTGTCTAGGTATATACCTATGTATTCGGATACGCTTCCATCAGCATAGACATAAGCTAAATTGATAACTTCTGTCGACATTTAGATTATGGATTCTGGCTTTCTTTTTCAGCACTTCTATCCAAGCCTTAACTTCTAAATGCTTTCCCGAAAATATACAAATTTTTGAACCACCATTCTAGAAACGGCACGATGGCTAACATCGATATCTACTCTATCCATCGTTATCGATATCTACTCTATCCATCGTTATATATATATATATGTGTTTAGCCCTCGTCCCGTTTCCAGAATGGTGGTTCAAAAATTTGTATATTTTCGGGAAAGCATTTAGAAGTTAAGGCTTAGATAGAAGTGCTGAAAAAGAAAGCCAGAATCCATAATCTAATCTATCTATCTATCTCTCTCTCTCTCTCTCTCTCTTCTCTCTCTCTCTCTCTCTCTCTCTCTCTCTCTATATATATATATATATATATATATATATATAAAAACACTAAAAAAAACTATTACTATTACTAACAGACAAAAATACCACTATGACAATAAAGTAGAAGGAAAAAAAGTCAGTGATCAATGAATATGAGGAGAAAAAATATATATATAAAAGACGGCCGGCAAAATTTAGCGAGAATCAGGGGAGATTATAAAAACTCTTATCTTTATTAATCATTCCGTTTCTTTTGCTGTATCCGTTTGCTTCCCGCTTCTTCTATCTTTCTCTCCTTGACGTATGAGAACAAAAAAAAGTTCACTCCTCCCTTTTTTCTCTTACTTTTTTTCAACGATCTATTTTCTTTCTTATTTGCACGTTGTTTTTTCTTCTTCCTTTTGAAGTCAATGGTTAACTTTTTCTTCTACACTTCCACGTTGTATTTCCTTCTTTACTTTTTTATTTTTTATTTCCGTGGCTATTCAGAGTCTATGTCCTTGTCACGGCTACCTGATGTGACGATTTTCGTGGCGAATTTGTGATAAGTTTTGTGACGACGTTCTCCGATCGTCTGTCGTTCACTGCACCTGTGATTACATCCAAGGTTGATTGTATTTTCATATATACCCAACTCGGGATGTTGTGAGCAGGTCCATTAACGCTGATCACCCATGTGAGTTAGGCCGAGATAGTGATGCCGGAAGTAGGGACCAAGGTGTAGCCGGAAGTTCAGGGCTGTTGTGAGCCATTAACGCAGATCAGCCAGGTGAGTTAAGTTGAAGTAAGGGCCGGAAGTAATGAAGGACAGGAATGCCTGAAGTCAGTGTCCGTGGTAGCCAGAAGTAGATGTCCATGGTAACCGGAAGTAATAAAAGCCAAGAGTGCCGGAAGATAATAGTTTGTAGTAGCCGGAATTGCAGTAAGATAAGGGTCCGTGGTAGCCATAAGTAATAAAGGCTAGGAATGTCGGAAGTAAGGGTCCGAGGTAGCCGGAAGTCACAAGGCCAAGAATGCCGGAAGTAAAGGTCCGTGGTAGTCGGGAATAAGTAAGGGCAAAAGTGCCGGAAGTAAGCGTGGATAGGAAAGCCCAACTAGCGTCCAGTTGGCAGACAAAAATAAATGGGAATGTAACTCAATACATAGCCCGTCCAAGTGCCTTTGCCACAATAGCCAGAGTTTCTCCTCCTCCGGGTCCTCCTGAGTTCGACAAGAAGTCGCCGGGTTATATGGAAAGTGAGTGAAAATACTAACTGGTCCTGCAAAGTACTAAATAGATGTGCTACGAAATATAAAAGTATAAACTATGTTCACAAAGTGTATTACGACGAGGTTCGTAACACTGAAAGAACTACAAAGTCATTAGACTTATTATAAATGTAAATGGACTTAAATTGAAGGGAGTAGCGAAGGGCTACGATATATGATTATTTCAATCTGGTTTTCTTTTTTGCCTATGTAAAAAAATCATTTCTTCGCGTTATGTTGTATTTGTGGACACGACACTTGGATTTTAATTTTTCCCTTTTAATTTGGGTAGACTGACCCTACAAACTTTTTTGTAGTTTTGGCTATCTGGCCCTCGGTGATGTTGTGCATGTTGTGCCTACCAGTGATTTGAATTGTCTCAGACCTGACTGTCAATTGTTAGTGTTAAATAATGTACTTTCTAACTTACCTGTTTTATTAGATGTTGTATCTGTTTCAGATTTTTTAAAAAAATTCTCTTTGGCAAAATTGTTGAGAGTTTTGCCATATGTATTTAAATTCGTTTACTCTTTGAAAAGGTCCCTTACAGATCCTGTTATGGCTATGGATCGTATTTGATTGTATTAAATTTGAATCTTTTTCTGGATGATGAGTGGTTGATTAGATCTAAGGGACGGATTGGCAAATCCTGTCTCTACATTCCTGAAAATGTATATCCAAGTTTGTTGCCCCAGTATTGTCATTTAACTGATTTGGTTATCATGGATTGCTACATAAAACTTGGGCATCGCTGCTATTCTTAGTAAACTTCGTTTATCAAGTTTTTGGGTAAACAAACCCAGACAGGCAGTTAAATATGTCATTTCTTCATGTAGTCCGTGTAGAAAGTATAATTCTATATTTTTCAAGTACCCCAAAGTTACTAATTTAACTAAGTGTTATGGGACCTACCTTCATGGACTAAATTAACTCGTCCTATTACTATATATACGGGGAGATTATACCTCTCAGGAGAGCTGTCTACAGTTGACGAGTTGACTACTGTACTTTGCCGTGAGTCGGACATGCAACATTTTTGTATTCGTTCTTTTGATTAATAATATGTTTTCATTAAAATGCTGAGTTCGAGTTTTCTTTCGGACCTATTTTGGGTCCACAACACTGGCGACGAAGATTCAAAGAAGTCCACGGGAGAGCCATAAAAGAATTTTTTTTTGTTCCCAGTGTCTACAACACTGGCGACGAGGATTCAAAGAACTCCACGGGAGAGCCATAAAAGAATTTTTTTTTGTTCTCAGTGTCTACAACACTGGCAATGAGGACTCGAACGAACTTCACGTGAAATCATAAAAGAAAAAAATTGTTTACCAGTGTCCAAACACTGGCGACGAAGAACAATTAAGGATTTTTTTTCTTCGGTTGAGAACCTTTTTTTAACCCCCCCCCCAAAAAAAAACAAAAACAAAAAAACAAACACAGAGGAACCAACGTCAGGATTACACGACAACCCCCGCCCCCAAAAAATAAAAGTCTAAAAAACAGGCCTATCGGCGAAAAAAAAAAAAGGAAAAATTGCGCCGAAGTTATAAATTTTACGTTTCGCGGTTGTCCAAAAAACTACTGCGTATGTGAATAACACATTTAAAGAGTAAAAAAAAGTGATTTTTTTCTTCTCTTTCTTCTTCTCCTCCCTCCGAGCAACACAAAGGTTTGGTACAATTAAAATTACGTTAGAAGCGTAATATTGAAAATTAAAACAAGGAAGAGTTTAAAGCTATGTTAGAACTGGTTAGAGTTCAGTTTGAACAACAACGAAGAAACGAAGAAAAACAATTAGAACAACAACGAAGAAAAACAGTTAGAATTATAGCGAAAAATGATAGAACAACAGAAAAGGTTTGAAGAATTGCTTATACAAACAGGGTCGAATAAGGGGCAAAGTACCGAGAGCGAAACTACTTTTTCACAAAACACGATTTGGGGTGCAATTGACAATTTCACTTATTCACCAGACGAAGATAAAACCTTCGCTTCGTATTTCAGAAGGTATAAGGATCTATTCGAAATAGATTGTGGAAAATGGACAGACGCTAAAAAGCTACGCCTACTGCTCCGGAAATTAGGGACTACAGAACATAGCAAATTCGTGGACTACATACTACCTCAAAAAACTAGTGATTTGTCTTTCGTTGAAGCTGTAAATCTCCTTACAGAATTATCCAGCCCAAAATGGTCGTTATTCCACAAAAGGTAGAAATGCTTAAACCTAACCAAGAAAGACAGCGAAGACTACTCGACGTTCGCATCGGTAGTTAACAAACATTGTGACAATTTTAAATTGACCGAACTTACCGCAGACAATTTAAAATGCCTAATATTCGTACAATGACTTGTACCAACGAAAGATGCAGAAATTAGACGTAGAGTCCTAACCAGGTTAGAGGGAGAACCAAATTTAACCTTACAAAATATAGCCGAGGACTGCCAAAAATATATAAGTGTAAAAAATGATTCTAGAGACATTAAAGAGTCAGGCGTTGCACACTTAAGAAAAATACATCGAAAACCACATTTTTCCTCCCCTTCAAAAACAAGTCAAACCAAAAAAGATTATTTTCACTCTCCTAAGAAAAAAAGTCAACTCAATGAAAAACAGAAAAATTTACCGACTAGTCCATGTTACCGTTGTGGAACACTTCATTGGTTTAAAGATTGCCAATATCGGTTTAAAACCTGTCTAACTTGTAATAAAGTTGGGCACAAGAGTTCACATTGCAGAGCAAATAAAGGTGGAAAAAGCAGGATTAGAACCACAAAAACAGATGAACTGGACGTCAAAAATATAAGAAAGTATGTGCAGGTAGAAATACTGAATAAATTCAGGTTACAATTAGACTCCGGGTCTGATTTCTCAATAATCAACCTACATACTTAGAAAAGGTTAAATAAACCAACCATGCTAAAAACCGGAAAAATAACTAGGTCGGTGACCGGTAAAAAAATTAAGTTTGAGGGTGAAATTATCGCGAACGTTACTTTGAACGGAACAACCAAAAAATTGAAAATGTTCGTGTTAAAAAACACAGACAATGTATTTGGCAGATTGGATGTAGCAGTTCAATCTGTGGGATTTTCCAATTAATACTTTTTGTCAGAAAATAGAAAATCTGACGATGAAGTCAGATAAACTAAAAAATGAATTAACAGAAACCTTCCCCGAGGACTTTTCGGATGGCCTTGGTAGATGCAAAAAGATGTCAGCAAAATTTGAGCTAAAAGAGAACACTCAACCAATATTTAAGAAAAAAAGGAATGTGCCTTTCGCCTCGTTAGAGGAAATAGACAAGGAATTAGACAGACTTGTAGAGACTGGGAGACTGTGCGCAGATTTTTCTACTGGACTAAACGGAACACTAAAAGATTATGACTACCCACTTCCAAGTCCGGAAGAAGTTTTTACAAAACTTAATGGAGGCAAGTTCTTTTCAAAAATCGATCTCAGCGAAGCTTATCTCCAGATACCCATTGAGGAAGAAAGCTCAAAATTACTATGTATAAATACACATAGAGGCTTATACAAATTTGAAAGGCTTGCATTTTGAGTCAAAGTCGCACCAGCCATTTTTCAGCAGGTTATGGAGACCATGCTGGGTGGACTTGACTTTTCAATGGCTTACCTAGACGACATCTTGATAAACAGTAAAAGCTTGGAACAACACCGGGAACACATCAACAAAGTATTTCCACGAATACAAGACTATGGCTTCAAAATAAAGGAAAGCAAATGTGACTTCTTTATGAAAGAAATCAAATATTTGGGTCACATCATAGACAAAGACGGTAGGAGACCGGACCCAGAAGGGGCCATTGCAATTAAGGACATGCCGGCTCCTGAAAACGTGACAGCGCTACAGAACTTTTGGGGATTAGCGAACTACTACCAAGCGTTTATCCCTAACATGCATAACCACCGGGCCCCGCTTAACGAGCTTTTAAGAAAAGATAAGGTTTGGGAATGGACACCCGAATGCCAGGAGGCATTCGAGAAAACTATCAAAGTCCTAACATCGGATTTATTCCTTACGCACTACGACCCGAACCTCGACATCACAGTTGCTAGCGACGCAAGCACGTATGGAATAGGAGCGTGCATCCTTCATAAAATGCCAGATGGAACGTAAAAGCCTATCGCTCATGCATCAAGGACCCTGCCTGCTCCCAGCGGAAAAAAAACTATTCTCAAATAGAAAAAGAAGGATTAGCAATCATTTTTGCAGTCACGAAATTTCACCGTTACTTACACGGAAGATTTTTCACATTACAAACGAACCATAAACCGCTACTCAGTATTTTCGGGTCAAAAAAAGGATTACCCGGTTATACGGCAAACAGATTGCTGAGGTGGGGGATAATTCTCCTAAATTACAACTTCAAGATGGAATACCTTCCCTCGAAAAAAATCTGTCACGCTGACGGACTTTCTAGACTGGTTCCAAGTCATAGGGAACCCTTAGAAGATTCTGTGATCGCTTCACTACGAACGGAGGGGGAAATAAATTTTTTTTATGTAACACTATAAGAGAACTTCCTGTGACGCTACAAGAAATAAAACATGAAGCCCGCAATGATGAATTCATTAGCGCAACAAAAACAAAAATCTCAGAGAAGGACCAACACATATCAGTTTTTCCTTATGTGACGAGGTACTCCTATACAGCGAGAGATTCCAAAAAACCTATAGAAGAGAATCCTGAAGGATTTTCACATTGGGCATCCGGGGAAAAATAGGATGAAAAGTCTAATGGGCAGCTACGTATACTGGCCTAAAATGGACCAGGACATCGAAAATATGGTCGACACATGCAAGGGCTGTGCATTGGCGGCAAAAGTACCACCTATCACACATAAACCGTAGCTAAAGACGGACCGACCTTGGTCAAGAATCCACGTGGACTTTGCGGGACAGCTAGAGGGATTCTACTATCTAATTGTAGTAGATAGTTAATCAAAATGGCCGGAAGTGTTCCGATGTAAAAATCCCACTACGGAGGCAACGATAAGCTACCTTCATGAATTATTCGCTCGTTTTGTGGTAGTAGATTCCTTGGTCAGTGACAACGGAACTCAATTTACTTCAACCGACTTTAAAGAGTTCTGTGAGATTTTTCAGATGAAACACATTACGACCCCCCCATATCACCCGAGGTCAAATGGTCAAGCAGAATGCTTCGTAGACATCCTAAAAAGAGCCCTGAAAATAGCTTGCGGCACCTCAAAGGAAAAGGCCTGCAGCAGATTTTGCAAGTTAAAAGGATCACGCCAAATGTTAACGCGCCAGCTTCACTATCCCCGGCAGAAATAATGTTTGCGCGTAAAGTAAGATCCGTTTTTGATAAATTGCTGTCCAAACAAACAAAACAAGGTCCAACCTCTATTGTACAAAGGAAAAAATACAGCCCAGGGGAAAAAGTATTCTTCAAGATGTTTAAAAATAACACATCTTTCTGGGAACCTGTTACGATAGAAATATGGTCTACATAATCCAAGGCCCTCGTTTCTCTCCTAAGAGACACCTGAATCAAATCAGGAAACGACTGTTGGATGACTGCAACAGTACTCCCCAGGAAGAAGAAGTAGTTATGGATACCATTTACGACACCTTCGACATTCAAATACCCCAATCCGCTCCAGAACCGCGACGATCTAAAAGAAAGCGGAAGTTCACGGACCCTCTCGTCATCAATCCAAAAAGGAAACGATATTGAGACTCTTGCGGAGGTAAAGGCTTGGGGGGTGTTATGGGACCTACATTTATGGACTAAATGTACTCCTATTACTATATATACGGGGAGATTATGCCTTTCAGGAGAGCTGTCTACAGTTGACGAGTTGACTACTGTACTTTGCCGTCAGTCGGACGTGCAACATTTCTGTATTTGTTCTTTTGTTTAATAATGTTTTCACTAAATTACTGAGTTCGAGTTTTCTTTCGGACCTATTCTGGGTCCACAACACTAAGCATAGAATGAATTTTGATAGACATTTTCTTCATACTATTTACATTATTCGAACTAGTCTCCTCGTCTTTGTTGCCATATTTATCACAACGTTTCGGCCGTTGTACGCTCGGCCTTCTTCAGGTGGTTGGAATGTCGAACTGAACCCTTTATTTCGCTCACTGGGGTAGTGTAAATAATACCTCATCTCAGAAATATAGACAGATACTTTTCTTCATCCTGGAATAGATTTTACTGGTTATCTGTAAAAATAAAATAAAAATGTATATTTTGATATTCACTTATTTTAACGTGAGAGCTATACACACGGAATTGGTGGATATGTCTACTCATGCTGTGGTGAAATTTTTCAATTTATATGGAGTTCCTAGTCATATATATTCTGACAATTTGTTGCAGTCTGCGACTCGATTAAACAAATGTTCGTCTCAGAATACCTTCAACATTAAACATCTTACTATACCCTTGTACTCAGCTTGGATTGGAAGTTTTTGGGAGCGTCTTATTGTGGCGAAAGACGAGACTGAAGAAAATACCTTTATATATATAGCTTTTATACATTATTATATGTATTTGTAGTTGATAGAGGAATACTTATTACTTTTTTATACTGAAAATGAAATGAATAAAACGTACCACAATAACATAAACAATAATGAGACCTTGAGACATGTGTTGACATTAATAACAAGAATGTGTATTTTTCTTTTCGTGATGTGAATTACAGATATTGGTATGATGTGTGTTAAAAATGTTATCAGTTTTACTATCTCTTTTTTTTTTAATAGTTTGTGATTACTTGTTTCTGCTTTCATTGTGAAGGACAGCGTTTGAGTCTGTTAACTTTCGATTCTCCGGAGCGATGGCGATAAGATATGCTGTGATCCTTTTTACTACTGCTACTGCTACTTGCTGATCTAGTCTATTTTACTGACCCTACTGTCCTGACTGCCATCGCTTGTGGTAAAGGGTCGTTTTTATAATCAGATTTTAAAATGATGAAATATCTTTCTCATCTTTCATCACTGGTGGCAAGTTTGTTTTTAGAATGATGAAATTTATTACCTTTATTTCAGGGATGATAAAATATCCTTATTTTCTATCATCACTGATGACAAGGTTATTTTTAGAATGATGAAATGTCATCATTATTCTGGATCATAACAAATGTTCCCCATAAGAACGGGGTGTCTTAGTAATAAAAATAATCATCATCTTTTTTTCTGAAAGGGTTCTGCCCAAAACTATCTGCGATGGGCGACTATTCTTCTCTTGTTATTTCTTACTGATTTTTGCGTAGCTGGCAGACCTATTCTATGAAACAGGTAGGCCAAGTAGGTTGCATGCTGTTGGAGTCGCCTGTTTTCCGAGTCGGATTCGCTTGCTTGTTGGTATGGCTATGTTTTGGTTTTAGAACTGTTGTTGGCGGAACAGCTTTACTGGTTTTGGGGGTTTAGGGCAATTGTCTTAGATTCTGAAGAGCATTTTTGATCAGTTTTGGTGTCACTGGTATTTTCTATTCATCTGTTGAATCCTAAGAACTGTTACTTTTCTTAGTTTATTTTCTTGATGGAACCTGGGCAGAATTTATTTAGTCTAATTAATAATGTCTAATTAGGTGTAATGCATTGTGATAAAAATACAAATAAATAAACTTGTGTCCTTAAAGGTCTAAGCGATTGGGGAGGGGCTTTCAACTCGATTTGAACGACATAGCATTTGCGGAGTACTTATATGATCTTTCGCAGAATCGTTTATAGTTTGTTGAATAGACAGTTCATGATCACTGGCTATAGGGTGCTGATTTTCTGGCTAGGTTGATATTGATAATTCCATGGGAATGTGAACCTGTGGTAATTCAGTAAGACTGCTATCCCCAGTTCCTTTTGGAGTTAGACGTTTAAGTGAAACAGTATCCTCGCTATCATTTAATTTCCTGATGTGGGCATACTGTGGATTTGCTTCTAGGAGTTCCACTACATTGAACAGTGGTTAATGCTTGCTATTCCGAGGATATCATTTCAACAATATTTTACCGGGGTGACTTAGCCATGCGAGTAAGGTGGTTCCATTGGTTGATTGTCTGTTGAATAGTCGTCCATGTAACGGGCAGTTAGTTGCCGTGCACAACAATGAACGATTAGCATGCAAAGCTTCAGACAAGGCTTCTCAATGTGACGCTGGAAAATTCTTGGTTTTTAATTCCAGAAGGATTGACTGACAGATGACGCCATTGTACCTTCTACTTGACCATTACCTCCTGTATTATAGAGAGTAGTTCTAGTGACAACTGCGTAATTGTGTGGGAATGTTTTTTGTTTCTGTCACTATGAATGTAAGCGGGTATGTCAAACATGGAGAATACATTGAACAGGCAGCTATTTACAGTTTCAGCTTCCATGTTTGGGCATGGGTAGGCAAAAATGAATCTGGAAAATTCATCTATGATGTTTAGGAGATACTTGTTGCGAGATGAGGAAAGGAGTGCATCCTTAAAGTCGATACTCCAACGGTCAAAAGGTCGAGTGGCTTTGATTAGGTGGAGATCAGATGGCTTATGGAAAATTTGTTTAATTATGTTGCATGTTTGACCAGTGGGTGTCATCGTGCGGATTTCTTCAACAGAGTATGGAAAGTTTTTACTTCGAACGAAGTATATCATTCTGGTTACAGAGTTTGTTGTTTGGGAAGTTAACGCAACTGATTTGGATGAGAGTGTCCACTGACACATTCGCTTTTCCCTTCACGGTGCTGAATGTCAAAACTAAAAGAAGTAAGATTGATTCTCCAGCGTAGAATTTTTTCTTTTTTTATTTTCCTATGATTTTGTGTATTGAACATAAATCGCACAGATTTTTGGCCAGTTTTTAGAATGAAGTGTCTACCAGTTATGAGGGGCCTCCATTTCTCGACAGCATTGACTATTGCAAGAGTTTCTTTCTCTACCGGTGCATAGTTTAACTCACTGCCTTGCAGTGATCTTGAATAAAAGACAACAGGTCGATTGTCCTCACTGAGTACTGCTGATACAGAGTTTTTACGATAGATATCAGATTATCACTGATCGCTGTCAGACTGGCATCTATCAGTGTCTGGAATGCTAACAAAACTCTCCTGATAATGGAAAAGTTTGGTTGATTTTTCACCTTTTGATTTTGTTAGAAAACTTCTTGACCCACCTTGCATAATATGCAAACATTCCAATGATTCGTTCTAAGGAGTTCGGGTTCTGGGGGCAGGGATAGGTTGTTCTGTTAATGCCCGCAGACGTTCTGTGCCAGGCTTAATAATCCCTTTGGATATGCGATATGCCAAGTGATTAATTGTCTGGGCAGAGTATTTTCATTTGTCTTCATTGTATGTCCAGCTGCCCAGTTTGGCAGTCTTTTGGAAATGTTGAAGGTTGACATCATGTTTTTCCAATGTTGTCCCATAGATTATCAGATTGTGAACATATGCATAAGTGCCCTATAAATCAAATTTCCTGATGAATTCATCCATCTTTCTTTGGAAACAAGCAGTCCCATTTGTCATAATGGTTTTATCCTCTTTCATGACTAATGGTTGTGCCCTCCATGGTGATAGGCTTGGTTCAATGATCTCTTTCAGTAAACATTGTGTCTTTGAAGTGTTAATCAGGTTTTGAAAAGTTGGTTCGCTGCCACCGTGTTTGATGACCACACTTCCATGCTGCTCTTAGGAATCAGTTCCAAGGACTATATCAGTACACAAATCATTGATTACATTTAGATGAATATTTGTGTACTCACGTCCAAGAAGGTTGAGGTCCACAACACATCCCGTAAGTGGTCAGTATTCCTGCAGTCATATGAATTAATCCCGTGTTCGGGTATTGTTTTAATTTAAGCCTTTTTGCGACTCTGTGGCTTATGAAGCTTCTGTCAGTGCTTCCACTGTCAATTAGGACTTTCAGTCTGTTTCCCTTCATGAATACATTAGTGGATACTTCAAGTCCAGATTCAATAGCAGCAGAATAAATACTTGAATGTGTGGGGCTGTTATTGATCGACATGGAGTGGACTGCATCGGCAATTGCAGCTGACTAAGGACTAGACTTGTTTGAATGGCACAGTTTTGCAAAATGTCCGGTTTTAGAACACTTAACGCAGGTCGCTTGCATTGCAGGACATTTGCTTCGTGCATGACGTAGATTTCCACAAAATCAGCATTGTGATATTGTTGTGGCTAACGTGGGTTTTGTAGATGTTCTCTTTTTGGTAGCTACACTTATGGTCGGTGTGGATGAATTCTGTTGGTTAAATAAGGTTAGAGTTCAGACCGTTGATGAAAGCATCACGAATGGATTCTTCTTTGTAGGTTTCTGCGGTTACCGGTTCGTAGTTGCAGTCTTTAGACAACTCGCGCAGTGCCTTTAGGAATTGATCGATTGATTCATCAGGTTTCTGGTGACGTCTTGTGAGGAGGTGATGCGTAAAAATCTCATTCGTTGGCTTAACATAATTGTTTTCTAGTGTTTGTATCGCTTCTTTGTATGTTTTTCAGCTTTCTATGTAATAATATACTGACTTAACAAAACACTTACTAATACTTCTACTTCTCTGTATATATTTTTGTTTGTAATATATCTGTGTTATTCCATACCTGTGTTCGAGTTATTCTTCATTGGTTCTACCTTGGACCATCTCCGTGGTACAAGGAACTTGGACCATAACAAGTGGCGACGAGGAAACCCCTAAAAAAGAAAAACGCGGAGGACATACCTTTTTTTTGCTATCCATCGCACATAACAGTGTCGACGAGTAAACTGTAAAAAACACGTTCTACGTGGAGATTTCTAAAAAAAAAAAAAAAAACAAGTTCTACGCGAACACATAAAAAAACAATTTTCTTTTTGGACATCAATTTTACTGGCAACAAAGGAAATTCTTTTTGGTGTACACAGGTTTCAGGTTACACTAAAGTAAAATATTTACACAAAATTACGTTAACATGGAAGATTTTGAGTCAACCATTGTGGAACTTATCAAAATTCAATTTGAACAGCAACAAAAAAACGAACAGAAACATCTTGAATTACAAGAATTATTGCTACGTGTAATGTCAAATAAAGGGCAAAATTCCGAGAATGAAACAGTTCTCTCACAAGACGCTATTTGGAGCACTGTCGAAGATTTCACGTATGCACCCGACGAAGACAAAACCTTTGCAACTTACTTCCGAAGGTACGAAGATCTATATGAATTTGACTGCAGAGATTGGTCAGACGCACGAAAACTACGTCTATTACTAAGAAAATTAGGCACATGCGAATATACCAAATTCGTAGATTACATCCTACCGAGGAAAACAAACTTTCAAAGAAGCCATAAAACTGTTAACAGAACTTTTCAGCCCTAATACCTCACTATTCCACAAAAGATGGAAATGTCTGAACCTAACAAAAAAGACAGCGAAGATTACATAACTTCGGGGTCCATTGTAAACAAATATTGTGATGACTTTAAATTATCGGAACTCAGCCCGGACAATTTCATATGCTTAATATACGTCCAAGGCCTGGTTTCATCCAAAGATGCAGAAATTAGACGCAGAATCTTTACAAAATTGGAGAGTGAACAAGATTTGACACTTCAAAAACTGGCTGAAGACTGCCAGAGATGCATCAGTGTGAAGAAAGATTGAAAAGATATAGAAGAAGCTAGCATCGCGCACATACGTAAAGCACGAAGACAAACCAACTTTCCCTCCTCAGAAACAAACCAAACCAATTTCCCCTCCTCAAAAACAGGTAAAACAAAATTTTCTACTTCAAAAAGTTAATATCAGAAAAAACTACCACCCAGTCCATACTATCGTTGTGGCACTTGGCATTGGTATAAAGACTGTCCATACCGTTTTAAAACTTGTCTATCATGCAAAAAATAGGGCATAAAAGTTCTCATTGTTGGACTAGAAGAGAAAGCAAAAGCAGAATAAGAATCACGAGGACTGACCAAGCAGATGACACTAACATAAGGAAATACGTACAAGTAGAAATGCAAAACAGAAAAGTCAGACTACAGTTGGATTCCGGCTCGGACTTAACTATTATTAACGTACAAACATGGAGAAAACTGAACAAACCTGCCATGTTAAAAACGGATAAAATTGCGAGGTCGGTAACGGGGAGAAAAATAAAATTTGAGGGTGAAGTGATTACAAATGTGACATTTAATGGAATGACGAAAAAATTAAAAATGTACATGTTAAGAAATACAGAAAACTTATTCGGAACGGACTGGATGCAAAAATTCGAACTTTGGGATTTACCAATAAGTACGTACTGCCAAAATGTAAAAGGTTTATCAACCGAGACAGACAAATTAAAAGAGAAACTAAAAACGAGTTTCCCCGAAGTATTTTCAGCAGGTCTCTGAAGATGTAAAAAGATGGCAGTAAATATCGAAATAAAAAAAAGTTCAACCTATCTTCAAGAAAAAAGGAGCGTACCGTTTGCGTCAATAGAAAAAATAGATCAAGAATTGGCTAAACTCAAAAACACTGGCATATTGACAAAAGTAGAATACAGTCAATGGCTATATTCCAACAGACAATGGATACTATGCTCGCCGGACTAGAGTACACGATTGCATACCTGGATAAGGTATTGATAAATAGCGAAAGCGTTGAACAACACTGGGAACACGTACAAGAGGTGTTTAAGAGAATACAAAGCTATGGGTTCAAGGTAAAAGAAAACAAATGCGATTTTTTCATGAAGGAAATTAAATACCTGGGCCATATCATCGATCAAGAAGGAAGACGACCAGACCCTGAAAGGTCAACGGCAATAAAAAAAAATGCCAGTTCCAAAGAACATAGCAGAACTACAAAGTTTTCTAGGCTTAGTGAGTTACTACCAGGAATTCATTCCTCACATACATAAACTTCGCGCACCACTGAACGAACTTCTGAAGAAAGAAAAAGTTTGGCAGTGGACAGATGAATGCCAGAAAATGTTTGACAAAATAATTAAAACGTTAACTTCGGATTTATTTTTTGCACACTACGATCCTAAATTAGAAATAATTCTAGCAAGTGACGCGAGCGTCTATGGAGTCGGGGCGTGTATACTGCATAAAATGCCGGATGGGGCAATAAAACCCATCGCGCATGCTTCTTGAACTTTACTACCAGCAGAGAAAAATTACTCACAAATAGAGAAAGAAGCCCTGGGAAAATTATTTTCGCAGTCATAAGATTGCATAGGTATATCTATGGTAGATTTTTTACTCTACAGACGGATCAGAATATTTGGTTCTAAAAAAGGTCTACCGGTTTACACTGCAAATAGGTTACTAAGATGGGGTACAATTCTTCTGAACTACAATTTCAGATTGGAGTATCTACCAACGAAAAAAATCGGGCATGCGGATGGTCTGTCGAGACTTATACCAACGAAAACAGAGCCATTCTGTAATCACAGCCCTACGACATGAGGAAGATATCAGGACAGAACTATGTTGTACAGTTCGAAACCTCCCCGTCACACTACAAGAGATAAAAAAGAAGCTATAAATGATGAATTCATAAAAGAAACAAAAGCAAAAATAGCAGAAAAAATAAGCAAATATCGGACAGCTTTTCTTTATGCGATAATGTGCTACTTTATAACGAAAGGGTTGTAATTCCCAAAACACTACAAAAGTGAATCCTAAAGGATTTCCACAGGGGCCATCCAGGAAAAAATAGAATGAAATCGCTGATGCGAAGCTATGTATATTGGAAAAACATGGACCAGGATATTACTCAGAAAAATGCAAGGGTTGTTCCTTATCAGCCAAAGCACCGCCAATCATCCATAAGCCATGGCCAGAGACAGATCGTCCGTGGTCAAGAATACACGCAGATTATGCAGGTCCAATTGATGGTTTCTTCTATTTGATCATAGTGGATAGTTATAGTAAATGGCCGGAGGTGTTTCGTTGAAAAAATCCTACTTCGGAAACTACCATAAATTGCCTCCACGAACTGTTCGCTCGGTTTGGAGTAGTGGATTGCCTAGTCACAGATAATGGAACGCAATTCACATCAGCGGACTTCCAAGAGTTTTGCGAAATTTATCAAGTCAAACATATAAAATCCACGCCATATCACCCAAGATCAAATGGGAAAGCGGAGAGATTTGTTGATACACTCAAAAGAGCGTTACGAAAAGACTATGATGTGCCTACGGAAAAAGCATTACAACAATTTCTACAGGTATATAGAATTACGCCAAATAATGCTACGTCATCGGCATTAACACCCGCAGAAGTGATGTTCGCTAGAAAAATCAGATCTGTATGAGATAAATTGCTACCAAGTCAAACGAAGCAAATAACACTGTCGTGCGTACCAAAAAGAAAATTCCACCAAGGAGAAAAAGGTTTTTTTAAAGCATATAAAAATAATACATCTTACTGGGAGCAAGGTCCAATTGAAAAAAGAATCGGGTATATGATTTACATAGTACAGGGACACAAATTCTCACAGAGAAGACACGTAAACAAAGTAAGGAAGAGACGGTTACAGGATGCTAACGGTCCACCTCAGGAAGAAGTGATGGATACGATTTTCGATACATTTGATATAAAAAGGCCGCAAACAATGCCAGAACCACGAGAATCGTCCAGAAAAAGTAAGTTCACATAACCTTTGGTAATAGACCCAAAGCGGAAAAAATATTAAAACCCCCTGCTACGCAGAAGCTTCGGAAGGGGGGTGTGATCTCTCCCTGAGCGGAGGGGTTACCCGAAGGAAATAGAAATAGAAATAATTTCTGCCTTTACGGAGAAGCAGTCACTCCTTCCTGATTATCCTTTTGCTCACTTTCCTTGTTCCTCTCTTCCTTCTTGGAAAGACGCAGATACTGCCTTTTCTTCTCTTCTCAGCTTACCTTCTCTTTCGAAAGATACAGTAATACTGCTTTCCTTTTTTTCTTTGCCGTCGTTCTGCATTGGCACATGCCACAATATTCCTTACACCAAAACAACACATTCTTACTTAATATTCTTACTACAAGAACCATAATACCTCAGAATATCTATGAAGTCCTAACTAGTCCCCATATTTACAATTCCTGCCTGTCTGGAGTAAAACAAGGGAGTAAAACAATAATTTAAAAACCTAAACCTCAATGTGTATTTACAATATTAAACAATTTACAAGAAACTAAATAAAAAAGTGTTAGCAAGCAAAAGAAGACATTCGTTAAGGACAGTACCTCATTGCTACAGACAGAACTGACCTCGAGGACGAAAAACCCTCACCCTTTAACTGTGGCAGAAACATCAATTAACTAGACGAAATTAACGCGGGACTTTAATAATATTCATTCAAACTCAACAACAAATACGAAAACCACACTCGAAATCCGAAAGGCGTCCCGCATCCACCAGAAAACTGACATCTCTGCTAACCTAATGGGGGAGGGAAAAGAAAGTTGTGGCAGAAATAAAAGAGGCTAATGTGCGTACATCCCCTAGCTAAGTAAACTTTGAAAGAAGAAACTAAAGACAATAAACAACCCTAAACTAACTTAATTTTGGACTGGATTGCCAATGTTCAATCCAGTTAGAACAATATCCTAATGCCTAACCGGCATCAAATTACCACTATAAATCGGACCCTCTTACTCGACACAAACGCGTAAGACTCACCCATTGCGAAGGAAAGGCTCCAACGCAAGTTTGTACAGCAAAAGCGAAAACGGACAATCTTAACGAATGGAGCGAGACAATACTAAAGGCTCCGATTGAAACCCATTCACTTCCACCAGCGTACCGGGAGACGCATACAGAAGTCAGATCCAGGTGCGAATGTACAGTCCAAAACCGGCCACCGAAAGGACATCCTCCAAAAATCGATGGTCAATCCTATCTAAAGCCTTGGACTGATCTAAATAGATCAGCGAACCTTCACCGTCGACTTGCTCGATAATCAAGCGTACCATATAAAGGTTGTCTTGAATAGTCCTGCCCTTCACAACATAAGTTTGTTCGGAGCTGGTCTGATTAGAGAGTACAAACTGAAAACGCTGTCTAAGATCTTGGCTAAAATCTTTAACTCTGTGTTTAACATCGTTAAAAGCCGAAAGTTACCTATACTATCCCCACCGTTCTTGTCCTTGCGTAGCAACTTGATCACACCCCTAGTGAAGCGTGGAGGTATAGGCGCTTGCTTCAACCAGTTGTTGTAAATCAGTGCCAGAAAAGGAGCAAGAACAGGCGACTGCCCAAATACAGTTCGTAGGTTAGACCATTTAATCCCGGAGATTTATCCCGGACAACCAGCTTCAACGCTTCCCAGATTTCCGACTCTGTGACGGGGATTTTCCACTCAGCATTTCAACCGCCTTGAAGCGGGGAAAGTCGGCCAAATAGGCGTCGAAATGACAAGTGCTCAGACCGGGATCCCTGGTGAACAGATCTTGAAAGTAGTCACGAAAAGCCTCACACACGCCCACGTTTGTAGTCACAGTTCGATTATCTGGCAACGTGAGGCACGCGACATGTCGATGGGGCTCATTCCTGACTTCCTCTGTATGCAATTCAGCGGCCATATTCGTCAATTCGGGAGACATTCTTTTTAACCTAGCACTACTAGAGCATGACCCTTCTTGATAAAGCAAGAAGGCCCGCACTCACTATCACATGATTTAATTGCCCGATCAATTTTTCTTCACACGCCGTTTGCGCTGCTAATCTAACTAGATTGATTCGACGACTATAATCATCAGCAAACAACCTTATTTTGGATTTTAATTATCCTACCACATATTCCGAACCACCGCCCCGTCAATTCCTGCTGTAGTACATTAGCAGCAGCTGGAATTATGATAATTTCCAGTAGCCAGTCATTTTAACCCTAGGCTTATCTAAGTTTACACGAACACGGACGAAATTCTGATTCAAGTAAACTATCGACTGAAAACTTGGACACCCTAAGAGCCCTACACCGACTCTTTTAATTAGGTCGAGATAGCTAGAACGCACCGCCGTAGTCCACACTATTTCCGAGTGTGTTGATACTTATCGACAAGATCAAACTTGTCGATAAAGTCTCGAAATGGTTTCACATCCCAGTTGTTAGCACCCAATCTTGCCCCTATACGATCTATGTCGGGATCAAAGACGGCATTCCAATCAACCAGTAAAACTACCCGACGAGATGATGTCAAAAACTGCTCGATCTGTCAAAACATATCAGGCTGCTCAACATGGTCATTGGGCGCATAAACCCCAATGAGACGAAGAGCCTTATCCTTTATAATAGCATTCAGCACGCAAAGTCTGCCCGCCGGATCAGCGAAGACAAAAGCACACGCCGCACCCAAAGACTTGCTTACCAGCCAGGAAATTCCTCTCGAGCGTCCATCAAAACATGCTGAATAGAGGGCAAACCCCACTAGGAAGAATGCTTTCACGATCGCGAATTGAAAATTGGATATCCTGGACACAACGTACATTCACCCCGAGAGGCTGAAGATCGCGAATGAGCCTCGCCCTGCGAGACTCCAACCTCAAGCCCCGGATATTCACGCTAGCCAATCAGAGAAAAATTATCAAACCGATTAGGGTTGCTCTTCTGCATTGAACATGGCCGGGGTGAGGACAGCGACGGCCTGTCCCATTGAGCCTAGACACATTTCACTCCTTATGATACCATCAAGAGACAGACCACAAATGTTCAAGGGAAAAGTTAATTTTAGTGTTCTATACAGGGAGGGGTGAACAAAAAGCAGGAGCCTCTCAGCACGATATTGTTGCAGTCGTTTAACATTATAATTATCGAAATATGCTAGTGTGGGGCACATTGAGATGCCATCGTTGGCCTCCTCGATCATATCTGTGCGCATCCGAGCGCAACTGTTAAAACTCGTTTTGCCTTTGGGAAGTTCTTGGGGTTTTGGACGTCCTTAGCCCCTACGCTTTTATTTTCATTTACTATTTAAGATCTTTAACTACTTTGAAAGGGCTAAAGATCTTTCTGCTTGTTCCTCGAATACGCGTCAGATGTCTTACCCGAGGCTATGAGGTGATTTTGTTTTTTTCCTTTTTTCTGATGTGTTTGAATTTCTCGGGTTTCGTTGCCTTGTAGATTAGTCATGTTTCTGTGGTGACTGTGAAGGTGTGGGAGTGAGAGTAGAAATTGGTGTAGCTTGTGTGGAAAGAACTGGAGATGGAGATGGAGTATATTTCTTTTTTAGGTTGGTCATTTTGGGAGTGGTAGGGTTCAATGATCTAGTCATTGGGGGAGGGGCCATAATATTTGATGATGGGGAAGACGGGACAGAAGATGAAGAGCCCAGCACACCTATTGGCTTTGGGTTTGTTATTCGCTTAGCTTCGAGATCTTTAATTTTTCAATTTTCTCCCAGCTTTGTTCATTTAACTTCTGCATATCAGAACCACCAGTAGCACACGGCGTAGAGGCGTCACCCTTAGAGCCGGTAGAGGAAATGTGGCTGTAGATGATTTTTATCATTGTAGCCTTCAAGGGACTGAGACCCGACTGTTTGGCTCTTCCCTCTGCCCCTATCAACGACACGCCATTCCCCTTCTTCCTTTTTCTTATTCGCACTTGTCGATCCGAGTTGCTGGTAGGCCCATTACAGGCACCGCAGAACAATCAGTAACGACCAGATGGATATTTGGGCCACCTACAGACGAAAATCCAGAGTTCTTCTTTGAACAGGAAGACGAGAAATAAACAGTCTCTCCACACTTCCAACAATTAGTTTTCTGTCGGACGCGATGACCGGCATTTTCCAGTCGTAAAAGTCCAAACAGTTGGGGACGGAAACGAAAGCCAAACGATCGAGCATGATGTCGAAGCTCCATCTCCCGTTCAGCTTGTAATAGGTGGCACAAAGTATTTAGCCATACTGGCTAAGGTAGGCAGCGAGATGCTCTTCTATTCCTGGAGGAGGGACCTCGTATACTGCCACTGCTGTCCTGCGCCGACGCTAATATTCGGTCAACAAAATATGGTCTTTGATTATCAACTCGCGGTTGGTGACCACAATACAATTTTCGGCTGTAGACAGTTGTATGTCCTGCATGATAAAAAAATTCGATTTAATGACTCTTTCGGGTTTGATAGACCGGATCACTTTGTCTTTCGTGGAGCGACAAATTTTGCACTAACGTTTGTCCACTACGAAAACCGATACCATTTTCTTCTCGAACATCTGTAATTCTTGGGGGTCCTTCAAAAGCCCATTTTCTTTTATGATATGTTCATAACTTTTGAGGTAGATCTGAAAAGATCTTTCCTCACATTCCTACTTTTGTAGGCCATCTTATTTGTAAATGTCTCCACTAAGCAGGAAAAATATATTTATTTTTTCTTGTGAAAAATAATAATTGGAGCAAAGGGAAGGAGATAGAAAAAACGCCAATAGATAAAAACTTAAGATTAAAATAAAACAAAAAATGTAAATTTCTTTATAATATAGAAGTTAAATAATAAGGATCAACAAAAACAGAGGTGGGGGGAATTAACAATACAAAAAAAGTAAACAATAAAAAGTAAAACTGATTAAACCAAGAAAAACAAAACATTCGAATTAACTACCAAGAAACAAGTCGATGATCTAATTTTCAATTAAACGTTAAAAAAAAACGTTTAATTTAAAAAAGAAAAATAAGAGAAAATTAAAATTAAACGATGCCTAATGACTAAAAAGAAAATAAAGTACGCTTAAGGATGAGAAAAGAATAAAAGCGTTTAAACTAAAGACGATAAAGTTTAAGAAATAAAGCCGAATCAAAAATAAAACAAAAACAAAAGTCTGGGAAAAACTAGACGTTAAAAAAATAAAATAAATGGTGCCCGAGAACCAAGGAGGAAAAACTAAAAAAATCAAAAGATTGATAAGAAAAAAAAACTATTCAATTATCAAAAACAATTATCAAAAAGGATTTTGGTTCTAAACTTCTTTAAAATTTCTTCAATTAAATTAGATAATAAACTATATTAAACAGAGATATAATAAAATAAAAACAGTAGTCTGGTAGGACTTTACGACAGAAACAAAGTAAAAATGACGGCCAAACTGAAGGGAAAACTGAAAAAAAATCAAAAATTAAATTCAAACAACCTCCCCCCAAACCCCGAATAAACGAACAAATTGAAAAATGTTAAATCAACTTAACAAAGTTTGTTCTAGCGAAGAAGAAAGTTCTTAGTAAATATTTCCAAAAGGTCTCTGTTGAACACGAACTACAGTTAACTCCACTAGTTTGCAAAAAAGGTCAGTCCACGTGAAAAACGAAACTTGAAGTACTGTGGCGAAGAGCTCATCCTAACAATTACCATGAAAGTATTTATAGAAAAGGTACAGGGAAACAAATTTTACGGCAGTGGGAAAGTGACTGAAGCTGAGACACTAAGTCAGGACCAATAATATTGCTGATTCTTCTTTTGGATTTTATAAACACTCTCCAAATGTATAGAAGGAGCGCCAGACAATATGTGGTGGCAATATTCTAAGCATGGACTTACAGATATGTAGGACAGACTCTGGAGAAAAATTGTCTAGCATGACACAATGAACCAACTTTCTTAGCAGCTGACCTAGCAATGGATTCAATATAATCTTTCCACTTCATGTCAGCAAAGAATATCAACATGAGAAAGCGTAACGAGTCATTCTTCTGGCAGTCAGCATCAGCTATGCTAATGGAAGGCAGAAAGGAGTCTCTCAGATGATTAATAGAGAGCAATTTTGTTTTGAATGCGTTAAAATTAACAAGCTCTTATTTTCCCCAATTAACAGACTGAAAGTTATTGTTGACATCAGCCGCCAGTTTGACCTTATCGAAATGAGCAGACTTACTATCGAGACAGTATTAAAAATGGTTGTATCATCAGCATGTATTCCATGTTGAGAGCTGATACCACCAGGGAGGTTGTTAATGAGAATTAAAAACAAAATAGGACCAAGGATGGAGTCCTGGTAGTAGTAAGAAAGGATATAAAAGAATGCCCGTTCAGGACAACTTTTATTTCGCGATTAGATAGGAACGACTGTTCAAAAATTCATCGGAGATACCATAACTATTCAACTTGTGAAGAAAACCTGTATGCCAGACCCTGTCAAACCTTTTCGAAATGTCCAAAGCAACAGCTCGAGCTTCATCATTCTTATCTAAAGTCTTTCGCAGTAACTCTTAGACATTCTTTTGGCAATAACTGTTAATACATCAACAGTTGACTTAGAGAAGCGAAAGCAACATTGCTTGTCTGAAAGAAAACCCTGCAATGTGAGAGGCATTGACTAGTATAGGTAAAAGGGTAATAGTCTAATAGTTGGAAGGGTCGGGCGGTTCACCCCTGTTCTTGAAGACCGGAACAACAGATGAGGATTTCCAACCAGCAGGAGAGCAAGAGGAAACGAGGCATTTATTATACAGTTTAGAGAAAACAGGAGCCAGTTTTGGAGTACACTTTTTAAGGACTATTAGAGGGATACCATCAGGTCCATATACTTCGTGGAGATCCAGATTAGAGATGATAGTAGAAACCATGGAAACGCATTATATTGGATTATATGCATATCATTCAACAGAGATTCAGTTCTAAGTGAAAAGTTAGGCAAGGATTCTCCAGATGAGTAAAGAGTAGTGTTTAAAGATAATTTGCGGGCGAAACATTCTTCTTTATCAGCAAAAGATATTAACACTTCAAATTAATTGAAGAGAGGAAGAATAGGATATTTGCTTTTATGTAATACGCTATTACAGAGCCGTTAATAATCACGAGAGCCAAAGTTGTTAGATGCAATACAGTACCTCATTCTCTCAGCAAACAGGCGATTTAGCTGCTTCCAGTACACGTTTACATTTATTCCGTGCGGTCATGAATAGGCGTCCGTTTTGATTGGAACTGGCACGCTGGTATAACCAGAAAAGAGTTATTCCTGTGGGCTAGAGCGGCTAGAACCATGGAGAAGACAGAGGTTTCACCTGGTATTTCCGAGAAATAATAAAAGCATCTATGCTGGAATTAACCAAAGAAGAAACCTCACTGGCGCACTTCTCAATAGGAAAATTAAAAATATCAATCCAAGCGACGTTTCGAAGGAAGGAATCCTAATCAGCATGCTGGTAACAGAAAGAGATCTTATGAATAGGAGGGTTTTGTTGAAAAGATGACTGGCACGAAATATCCTAGTTGCCAAGATGACAGTTTTGCGAAGCTCGACAAAAGCTAGACGAGGTAAGGAACAATTCAAGTAAAGAAGAATGTTGCTTAGGCTTATTAGGGAAACGAGTAGGGAAATGCACGATTTGAGTAAGAGACAACGGAAAAAATGAAAGTCTGAATACTGGCAATATTAGTAATATTAGAGTGTTTAAGCTACTTGTCTTAATGCGCATTAAAATCATCACACACAAACATTTTCACAGATGGATAAAGAAAGAGTACCGTTTATATACTGTCAGAAATGTTGCCTAATATATTGCAGTCCTTAAAGAGGGGAGAAATAAAGGAAATGGAGGTAGCTCACTGTTATGGGACCTTACCTATAACGACAGAGTGAACTCTTCCTGACACTATGAATACTGCGCCCCTCAAGAGGGTCGAGACGGAATCGAGTCGAGCCAATAGTAGTTCATTCCAAACCAGACTGACAGTCATACTAACACTTTCCACATCTTGTATTATTATTATTTCGTGTAATATATCTTTGTTATTTCTACTCTTGTTTTTATGTTGTTCTTCCTTGGTCCTAACCTTGGACCATAACAGTGGCGACGAGGATATTGAAGAAACGAAGTTCTACGCGGTGAATCGAAAAAAACAAAAACAAACCCTTTTGCTATCGGTCGTCCATAACAGTGGCGACGAAGATATTGAAGAAATGAAGTTCTACGCGGTGAATCGAAAAAAAAAAAACCTTTTTGCTATCAGTCGTCCATAACAGAGGCGACGGTGGTATTGAGAAAAAAAAAATGTTCTACGCGAAAAAAAAAAAAGAAAAATCTTTTGGACACCAACCGTAACACAGCGTAACAGTGGTAACGAAGACACGAATTTTACCTGTCAGCCAAAACAGAATCGAATTCTACGCAGGAAAATTATTTCGTACTAAGACCTGAAGTCTACACTGAGAAAAAAGGAAAAATAGTTACACAAAATTACGGTGTAAACTTGGAAGACTTTAAAGCAACCATATTGGAACTAATGAAAATGTAATTCAAGCAGCAACAAAAAAAATGAGGAAAGACAGACTAGGCTCGAAGAAAAACAATTAGAAATTCAACAGAAAAACGAAGAGAATCAACTCGAACTACAACAATTACTACTACGGGCAGTAACAAATAAAGGGCAAAATTCTGGAAATGAAACGGCATTCTCGCAAAATGCTATATGGAGCTCTATCAAAGACTTCACTTATGCACCGGACGAAGACAAAACCTTCGCGGCTTACTTCAGAAGATATGAAGATTCATATGAGTTTGATTGCGGGAATTGGTCAGACGCGAAAAAAGTACGTCTACTACTGAGGAAACTAGGGTCAAGCGAATACACTAAATTCGTAGACTACATCCTACCGAGGAAAACGAATGAGTTGACTTTCAAGGTAGCCGTGAAAATTTTAACGGAATTATTTAGTCCGAACACTTCACTATTCCACAAAAGGTGGAAATGTTTAAATTTAACAAAAAAGGATAGTGAAGACTATATAACATTCGCTTCTGTAGTAAACAAACACTGCGATGACTTTAAATTATCTGAACTCAGCCCGGACAATTTTAAATGTTTGATATTCGTCCAAGGCCTGGTTTCGACTAAAGATGCGGAGATCAGACGGAGAATTCTAACAAAACTTGAGAGTGAACCAGAATTGACGCTACAAAAATTGGCTGAGGACTGTCAGAGATGTATAAGCGTAAAAAAGGACTCGAAAGATATCGAAGAGTCTGGCGTCGCTCACATACGAAAAGTACAACGACAAACACGTTTTTTCCCTCCTCAAAAACAAACCAAACAAATTATTTTACTACAAAAAGTCAAATGAAATCTCAGAAGAAACCACCACCCAGTCCATGCTATCGCTGTGGAACTTTGCATTGGTACAAAGATTGTCCATACCGCTATAAGACTTGTCTGTCGTGCAATAAAGTGGGACATAAAAGTTCGCATTGTAGAACTAAGAAAGAAAGCAAAAGCCGAGTAAGAGTCACTAGAACTGACCAAGCGGACGGGATAAATATAAGAAAATACGTAAGTAGAAATGTTAAACAAGAAAATCAGACTACAATTAGATTCCGGATCAGATTTAGCCATTATTAGCTTACAGACGTGGAAGAAACTAAACAAACCGACCATGTTGAGAACAGATAAAATAGCCAGGTCGGTAACAGGAAGAAAAATCAAATTTGAGGGAGAAATTATCACAAATGTGACGTTTAACGGAATGACCAAGAAATTAAAGATGTATGTTCTAAAAAATACGGAAAATTTATTTGGAACTGACTGGATGCAGAAATTTGACCTCTGGGATATACCGATAAATACGTTCTGCCAAAAAGTGGAAAGGTTGTCGACCGAGGCAGAGAAATTGAAGGAGAAATTAAAGGAGAGTTTACCCGACGTATTTTCAGCCGGCCTCGGGTGGTATAAAAAAATGGCGGCCAAAATCGAACTAAAAGAAAATGTACAACCCATTTTCAAGAAGAAAAGAAATGTACCTTTCGCATCATTAGAAAAAATAGACGAAGATTTGGATAGACTCGTGAAAAGTGGTATATTGACAAAGGTGGAATATAGTCAATGGGCCGCACCTACGGTTTACGTGAAAAAGAAATCGGGTGAGATACGAGTATGCGCTGATTTCTCGACGGGATTGAATGCAGCGATTAAGGATTATCACTATCCTCTCCCTAATCCAGAGGAAGTCTTCACAAAGTTGAACGGAGGAAAATTTTTGTCAACGATAGACTTGAGCGAAGCATATCTACAAGTACAACTAGATGAGGAAAGCTTGGGGTTGTTGTACATAAACACACATAAAGGGTTATATAAGTTCCAGAGATTACCATTCGGGATCAAGGTCGCGCCGGTGATATTTCAGCAAATAATGGACACTATGCTAGGCGGACTGGATTTCACGGTCGCATACCTTGATGACATCCTGATAAATAGCAAAAATATTGAACCACACTGGGAACACGTTCAAGAGGTTTTCAGGCAGATACAAAACTACGGTTTTAAGGTAAATGAAAATAAATGTGACTTCTTTATGGAAGAGATAAAGAAGACGAAGAAGGAAGAAGACCAGACCCAGAAAGAGCCACGGCAATAAAAAAAATGCCGGCTCCAAAAAATTTAGCCGAATTACAAAGCTTCTTGGGCTTAGTAAATTATTATCAAGAATTTATTCCTAACATGCACAAATTACGCTCACTACTAAACGAACTGTTGAAGAAGGAAAAAGTTTGGGAATGGTCATATGAATGTCAGAAAACTTTCGACAAAATCATTAAGACTCTAACAACAGATTTATTTTTAGCGCATTATGACCCAAAAATGGAAATAATAGTCGCGAGTGATGCGAGTGCCTATGGTGTTGGGGTATGTATACTTCATAAAATGCCGGATGGGACACTAAAACCCATCGCGCATGCGTCAAGAACGTTGCTACCAGCTGAAAAAAATTACTCGGAAATCGAAAAAGAAACGCTGAGGATTATTTTTGCGGTTACGAGATTCCACGGATATATTTACGGTAGATTTTTCACCTTACAGACAGACCACAAGCCGTTATTGACAATATTTGGATCAAAGAAAGGTCTACCTGTCTACACTGCTAAGATGGGGGACTATTTTATTGAACTATAACTTTAAATTGGAGTATCTTCCATCAAACAAAATCGGGCATGCAGATTGTCTTTCGAGACTAACACCAAAGAAAATGGAGCCATTGGAAGATCACGTAATTGCAGCTCTACGATATGAGGAAGATATTAGAACATCATTATGTAGTACAATTCGAAACCTCCCCGTCACATTACAGGAAATAAGAAATGAAGCAGTGAATGACGAATTTATAAAGGAAATGAAAACAAAAATTGCAGGAAAAGATAAGCATATATCAGACAGTTTTTCGTTATGTGATAATATTCTGCTATATAATGAACGAGTAGTAACCCCGAAAATGCTACAAAGGGGAATCCTCAAGGATTTTCACATGGGCCACTCAGGAAAGATCAGAATGAAATCCTTAATGCGAAGTTACGTATACTGGACAAACATGGATCAAGATATTATACATATGGTAGACAAATTCAAGGGCTGTTCCTTAGCACACAAAGCACCGCCGATCATCCATAAGACAGAATCGACCGTGGTCGAGAATCCATGTAGATTTCGCTGGTCCATTAGATGGTTTCTACTACTTGATTGTAGTAGACAGTTAAAGCAAATGGCCAGAAGTATTTCGTTGTAGAAAACTTACTTCTGAGACTACAATAAATTGCCTTCACGAGTTGTTTGCTCGTTTCGGAGTGGTTTGATAATGGGACACAATTTACATCTGCGGATTTTCAAGAATTTTGTGAAACTTTTCAGGTGAAACACGTCAAATCCCCGCCATATCACCCAAGATCAAATGGGCAAGCGGAGAGGTTTGTAGATACATTAAAAAGAGCACTAAGGAAAGCTTATGACGTAGCAACAGAAAAGGCTTTACAACAATTCTTGCAAGTGTATAGAATTACACCGAACAGTACTACGCCATCGGCATTATCACCGGCGGAATTAATGTTCGCTCGAAAAATTAGATCGGTATTCGACAAATTACTGCCAAAACAGACAAAGCAATCACCAACGTCGTTTGTACCAAAAGAAAATTTATCAAGATCTCCCTTATAAACGCACTTTTGATACGCCGAATATCAAAGGACTCACTCTAATCTAAATCAAATAAATAAATATATATTATTTGTTTATACCTTGATGTGACACTATTTGGCACTGGCAAATGGAAAGAAAGAGGTTAAATCCAAAAACATAGCCCGGAACGAGACAAGAAGGGTAAATGAATAGAACGATGGACAAACCGAGAGAAAGAAAAAGAAAAACTAATTTTCTGAAACCAGAAGAAAAGTGATATTGTCACAAAGGGCCATGTGGTGATCTTTAAGACTGACAATTGATTAATGAGGCCGTTAGCCGGATCCGGTCGGGAAAACACAAAATAAGGTCTCTGTGTAATCTAGGGTATTCGGAGTGCAGCGACACAAACATCTGGTAGATTTTGGACAAGACCCGCATGAGAAGATTTTTCGTAAGAAAAATTTGAAATGATAATTTTTAATTAATGACCATAAGTGGAGGCAAGCCAAACGGCCAGGAGCTAGATTGGCCGTGGGTTGGCCAAGGTGGCAGGCGCAGGTGAAATACTGAGGAAGGTGGAGGAATTGCCCACGCCCATTGGGAAGTGTTGGTGTTGTAAGATGCTATTAAGAAGAGGAAGTTATTAGGGCGGATCGATACCTGTGACCGCTACCCATAGGAAAAGGAGATCACTCCGATTTTGGAGATGTAATTAATTTTCCAGAAACAGACAACAAAAGGGCTCTTGTTGGAAGATAGGGGAAACACCAAGCCCCCTAACTGCATCATTCCTCACGCATCATTTTAGATGAATGTCAATAAATGCAAGGAATCGAGGTGACCGAGATTAGTTTTTGCAGACGCTGAGACGAGAAACGACCGCGTTGACTGATATCACGTGACTGCCTGACTGAACAGAACAGCTGACATAAGTCTTGTGCCAGACTTTACCAAATCAACCAAAGTGTCACGTTCAATTTACGAAGCGGGCTGGGTCGACATTTTTCTACATGGGGAATTGATAAATTCTAATGTCAAGACTAACCAAGCACTTTACAAAAGAACGTATATAAAAGCATTTATTTTTATTCAAGTTATTTTTATCACTTGCGTCTTCACTCTACCAATACGACAATTCTCGGCGACTATTCGATCTTTGCCAGCTATATGAAACTAAACACAACGTGGGATAAGGCAAGTTCTGGGTCGAAGCGATCAGCTTATTGATCAGCCGCATTCGGACAGACCGGCCGAGAAGAAGGCGACATTATATCCTTAAGAAAGTTCGTTTTATTCCAAAGTTTCCAATAAAATAATTGCCAAGTCCCGATGTGATCACACATCCCTAAAAGAACGTACGTATAAGCATTTATGTTTATTCAAGTTATTTTTTCTCACGTGTGTCTTCGCTCTGTCTGGACCAAGCCAATACGGCAATTCCCGACGACGATTCGATCTTTGCCAGCTATATGATCAAAACTAAACACAACGTGGGCCGGTTAGGTCTGTATTGTTGGATCTGTCATTACGAATCCAGATGAACCAGCTGCGGTTGTCGTGGACACGTGACGAAGTGGTGTGAGATCAAAAGAAAGTCCCCACAGCCCCCAGTTAAAAAAACCCGCCTCTGGATAACAGAACCAGAGAAAACGCCAGTGGGACGTACCAGAAGTGAAGAGGAAGGTGGTCCATGCAGGAAGGAAAGAAATGAGGTGCTGGGCATTTGGCCGGGTTGGCCACTTTACCGCGAACTGGCCTTGAAGGTGTTGGTTCTGCGGGGAACTAGGACACTTGAGGAGAGGAATAGAAAGAATGAGCCCCCAGAAGACCCACCCGGGGGCACCACGGCATAGAAGAAGAGAGTCGGGGACCCCCTGGGATAACAATAATGAAGAGCTATTACTGCCGGCACCTATGTCTGGATGGGCAGAGTGTTGTCACTCCAGGCGGAGGACTGCTAAGGTGTTCTCCTTGTTGAACCTGTGAGGCAGTAATGGGTGGGTCAGCAATGAGGGCTTTGATAGACACGGAAGCGCCAGTTTCCTTAATGATGGAGGTATAGGATCCTGAGAAAGTAGGAGTGGATGAAAAGGCCTGATATATGTTCAACCCCACCGTGTTAATAGTGGATGGCGTGGAGACGCCATTGTGAAGCACCCTTGATGGGTCAGTGGCAGTGGTGATTGATGAGGACATAAAATTACCCCCTAGGACTGCAGTGTCAGGCTGAGGTAGGCTAGTGACAGAAGGACATATAGGAAAAGGAGATTTCCAGTTGATCCCGGTAAAGGAGAATAGACCTGAAAAGAACGAAGTAGACTTATGTGTGACAATAGTGAAGGTGACAGAAGTAATGCCTATTATGTTGGCCAAACAGGCCAACAAGAGAAGAAAAATAAGGAAGGGAGAAGAAGTAGGAAAAGTTATACAATGGGTGAAGTTTGATAAAGATGGAAAGAAAGGACTAGAGCAAGTGTGATACTATTTAGCTATGGTAATTAATTAACTAATTAGCGATAAAAATTGAACGGGAAAATGCTGAAAACAGAAAAGAAGGGTCAAGAGATATTCCGAAGAATATACCGATCAACATAAGAAGATTTTTTTCCAAAAAGTCTATTTTTCTCGAGAAACAGAATAAATGCGAGATATATCAAATTATAAATTTACCTATTCCCTACCGTAGAGGAGATCAAGATTTAGGAATGGTGGCAAGATAAAAGGTGGAAACGGAATACATAGCTTTAAATTTAGATAGAACAAAGTTTATGTTGCTGACAGCAGAAGCTAGAAAGTGTAGAAATGGCGCTTTGGAAAATTGTACATCATTGAGTCCCATCTATGTAGCAGGTAATCACAAAATGTGTGTGCTAGAATTTTTTGAAGGGAAGAAAGAAAGAATTAAGAGAACTTGTCAAGTGAAAGTGTTAGCAAACACGGCATTACCACAAGCTATCAGTGTTTCAAGCGGAGTGTGGGCAGTGGCCGCACAGAAACCGATCAGGTTGTCTAGTGGTGGGGTGAGTCTACAAGGACACTAAAAGTGAAACCACCATTATCCCTGTTAAAATTGCCACTGGGATGTTTGGCATTTGGGATATCTATTTACTTACCCCCATATTACCAAGTAGAATTGATTGACAGGAGTTTGTCAATTGTTCAGAGTTGTGGGAGCCAATAGTGAACAGATTCCCTAATGTTACTGTTGTGGACCCGGAATAGGTCCGAAAGAAAACTCGAACTCAGCAATTCAGTGAAAACGTATTATTAACAAAAAGAACGAATACAGAAGTGTTGCACGTCCGACTGACGGCTAAGTACAGTAGTCAACTGTCTACAGTCCTCTTGCGAGGCATAATATAGTCATAAGACGAGTCTATTTTGTCCATGAAGGTAGGTTCTCATAACACCTCCCTCCCAAGCCTTTACCTCCACAAGAGTCTCAATATCGTCTCCTTTTTGGATTGATGACGAGAAGGTCCGTGAACTTCCGCTTTCTTTTAGATCTTCGCGGTTCCGGAGCTGCTTGGGGTATTTGTATGTCGAAGGTGTCGTAGATGGTATCCATAACCTCTTCTTCCTGGGGAGTACTGCTGCAGTCATTCAACAGTCGTTTTCTGATTTGATTCAGGTGTGTCTTATGAGAGAAACGAGGGTCTTGGATTATGTAGACCATGTTTCCAATTCTCTTTTCTATAGTACCATTTTCTCAAAAAGATGTGTCATTTTTAAATATCTTAAAGAATACTTTTTCTCCTGGACTGTACTTTTTCTTTTGTACAATAGAGGTCGGACCTTGTTTTGTTTGTTTGGGCAGCAACTTATCGAAAACGGATCTTACTTTGCGCGCAAACATTATTTCTGCCTGTCATGGTTCAGGTTCCTTGTACCACGGTGATGGTCCAAGGTAGAACCAATGAAGAATAACTCGAACACAGGTATGGAATAACACATATATATTACAAACAGAATATGTACAAAGAAGTAGAAAGTGTTAGCAATAACAATCAGGCTAGGTTAGAGAGAACTATGTTGTCTCAAAGTATCACTATTCCAATGTCTTACAGTAATCGTTTGACGCGACTCTGTCTCTGACTGACCGACTGACTCACTGACTCACTGACTGACTCTGTGTCTGACTCACAATGACTCTCACTACTGCTCCCTCTTGAGGCGCAGTATTTATGGTGTACGGGATAGTCCATTACTATTATGGGTAAGTTCCCATAACACTGCCGGAGATAGTGAAGCTGGCGCGTCAACATTTGGCGTGATCCGGTAAACTTGTAAAAACTGCTGCAGGGCCTTTTCCTTTGGGGTGCCGCAAGCTTTTTACAGGGCTCTTTTTAGGGTGTCAGCAAAACGTTCTGCTTGACCATTCGACCTCGGGTGATATGGGGGGGGGGTCGTAATGTGTCTTATCTGACAAATCTCGCAGAACTCTTTAAAGTCGGCCGAAGTAAATTGAGTTCCGTTGTCACTGACCAAGCAATCTACTACCCCAAAATGAGCGAATAGTTCGTGAAGGTAGTTTATTGTTGCTTCCGTAGTGGGATTTTTGCATCGGAACACTTCCGGCCATTTTGAATAACTATCTACTACAATTAGATAGTAGAATCCCTCTAGCGGTCACGTAAAGTCCACGTAGATCCTTGACCAAGGTCGGTCCGTCTTTGGCCACGGTTTATGTGTGATAGGTGGTGCTATTGCCGCCAATGCACAGCCCTTGCATATGTTGACCGTATTTTCGATGTCTTGGTGCATTTTAGGCCAGTATACGTAGCTGCGCATAAGGCTTTTCATCCTATTTTTCCCCGGATGCCCAATATGAAAATCCTTCAGGATTCTTTTCTGTCGATTTTTTTGGATGATGACTCTCTCGCTGTATAGGAGTACCTCGTGACATAGGGAAAAACTATCTGAAATGTGTTGGTCCTTTACTGAAATTTTTTTCTTTTTTGTGCTAATGAATTCATCATTGCGGGCTACATTCTTTATTTCTTGTAGCATCACAGTAAGTTCTCTTATAGTGCTACACAATAAAGTTTTTATTTCCCCCTCCGTTCGTAGTGAAGCGATCACAGAATCTTTTAGGGGTTCCCTATGTCATGGAACGAGTCTGGAAAGTCCGTCAGCATGTTTTTTTTTCGAGGGAAGGTATTCCATCTTGAAGTTGTAATTTAGGAGAATTATTCCCCACCTCAGCAGTCTATTTGCCATATAACCGGGTAATCCTTTTTTTGACCCGAAAATACTGAGTAGCGGTTTATGGTTCGTTTGTAATGTGAAAAATCTTCCGTGTATGTAACTTCCTTGATGCGCGAGCGATGGGCTTTTGCGTTGCATCTGGCATTTTATGAAGCATACACGCTCCTATTCCATGCGAGCTTGCGTCGCTAGCAACTACGATCTCGAATGCGTCAGGGATAATTCCGATGTTAGGATTTTGATAGTTTTCCCGAATGCCTCCTGGCATTCGGGTGTTCATCCCAAACCTTATCTTTCCTTAAAAGCTCGTTCAACGGGGCACGGAGGTTATGCATGTTTGGGATAAACGCTTGATAGTAGTTCGCTAATCCCAAAAAGCTCTGTAACTCTGTGAGGTTTTCAGGAGCCGGCATGACCTTAATTGCAATGGCCCCTTCTGGGTCCGGTCTCCTACCGTCTTTGTCTATGATGAGACCCAAATATTTAATTTCTTTCATGGAGAAGTCACATTTGCTTTCCTTTATTTTGAAGCCATAGTCTTGTATTCGTGGAAATACTTTGTGGATGTGTTCCCAGTGTTGTTCCAAGCTTTTACTGTTTATTAGTATGTCGTCTAGGTAAGCCGTTGAAAAATCAAGTCCACCTAGCATGGTGTCCATAACCTTCTGAAAAATGGCTGGTGCGACTTTGACTCCAAATGCAAGCCTTTCAAACTTGTATAAACCTCTATGTGTATTTATACATAGTAATTTTGAGCTTTCTTCCTCAACGGGTATCTGGAAATAAGCCTCGCTGAGATCGATTTTTGAAAAGAACTTGCCTCCATTAAGTTTCGTAAAAAATTCTTCCGGGCTTGGAAGTGGGTAGTGATAATCTTCTAGTGCTGCGTTTAGTCCAATAGAAAAATCTGCGCACACGCGGATTTCCTTAGACTTCTTCTTCAAATACACTACTGGTGCTGCCCACTGGCTATATTCCACTTTAGATAAAATGATAGTCTCTACAAGTCTGTCTATTTCTGTCCTTGTCTATTTCCTCTAACGAGGCAAAAGGCACATTCCTTTTTTTCTTAAATATTGGTTGAGTGTTCTCTTTTAACTCAAATTTTGCTGACATCTTTTTGCATCTACCAAGGCCATCCGAAAAGTCCTCGGGGAAGGTTTCTTTTAATTCATTTTTTAGTTTATCTGACTTCGTCGTCAGATTTTCTATTTTCTGACAAAAAGTATTAATTGGCAAATCCCACAGATTGAACTCCTGCATCCAATCTGTGCCAAATAGATTGTCTGTGTTTTTTAACACGAACATTTTTAATTTTTTGGTTGTTCCGTTCAAAGTAACGTTCGCGATAATTTCACCCTCAGACTTAATGTTTTTACCGGTCACCAACCTAGCTATTTTGTCAGTTTTTAGTATGGTTGGTTTATTTAATCTTTTCCAATTATGTAGGTTGATTATTGATAAATCAGACCCGGAGTCTTACTGTGAACTGACTTTTTTATTCAGTATTTCTACCTGCACATACTTTCTTATATTTTTGACATCCAGTTTGTCTGTTTTTGTGGCTCTAATCCGGCTTTTTCAGCTTTTATTTGTTCTGCAATGTGAGCTCTTGTGCCCAACTTTATTACAATTTAGACAGGTTTTAAACCGATATTGGCAATCTTTAAACCAATGAAGTGCTCCACAACGGTAACATGGACTAGGCGGTAAATTTTTCGGTTTTTCATTGAGTTGACTTTTTTCTTAGGAGAGTGAAAATAATCTTTTTTGGTTTGACTTGTTTTTGAAGGGGAGAAAAATGTCGTTTCCGATGTATTTTTCTTATGTGTGCAACGCCTGACTCTTCAATGTCTCTAGAATCATTTTTTTACACTTATATATTTTTGGCAGTCTTCGGCTATATTTTGTAAGGTTAAATTTGGTTCTCCCTCTAACCTGGTTAGGACCCTCCTTCTAATTTCTGCATCCTTTGACGATACAAGACCTTGTACGAATATTAGACATTTTAAATTGTCTGCGGTAAGTTCGGCTAATTTAAAATCGTCACAATGTTTGTTAACTACCGATGCGAACGTCGAGTAGTCTTCGCTGTCTTTCTTGGTTAGGTTTAAGCATTTCTACCTTTTGTGGAATAACGACCATTTTGGGCTGGATAATTCTGTAAGGAGATTTACTGCTTCAATGAAAGTTAAATCACTAGTTTTTTGAGGTAATATGTAGTTCACGAAATTGCTATGTTCAGTAGTCCCTAATTTCCGGAGCAATAGGCGTAGCTTTTTAGCGTCTGTCCATTTTCCACAATCTATTTCGAATAGATCCTCATACCTTCTGAAATATAACGCGAATGTTTTATCTTTGTCTGACGAATAAGTGAAATTGTCAAATGCACTCCAAATCGCGTTTTGTGAAAAAGTAGTTTCGCTCTCGGTATTTTGACCCTTATTCGACCCTGTTTGTAGAAGGAATTCTTCAAACCTTTTCTGTTGTTCTATCATTTGTCGCTGTAATTTTAATTGCTCTTCTCCATGTTTTTTGCTGTAATTCTAATTGTTTTTCGTCGTTTCTTCGTTATTGTTTTTCGTGTTTTTGCTGTAATTCTAATTGTTTTTCTTTGTTTCTTCGCTGTTGTTCAAACTGGAGTTTAACCAGTTCTAACATAGTAGCTTTAAACTCTTCCATGTTTTACTTTTCAATATGACGCTTCTACGTAAGTTTACTTGTACCAAGCCTTTGTATTGCTCAGAGGAGAGAAGAAGAAGAAAAAAATCACTTTGTTCTCGCTTTAAATGTGTTATTTACGTACACAGTTGATTTCTGGACAACTGCGAAACGTAAAGTTTATACTTCGGCGCTGGAAACAAAATATTTTCCTTTCTTGTTAAGACAATGCCAGAACAAGGAACATTAACTTTTTCTCTGCGAGGAAAAAAAAAGAAATCACTTTTGGTTAGTAAGAAGAATAAATCAACTTACCAATTTTTTTCTTTAATATATATATATGATTTTATGTGAAGTTCGTTAAATTCTAGTCGCCAGTGTTGTAGACACTGGTAAAAAAAATTTTTTTTTATATAGTTCTCCCGTGGAGTTCTTTAACTCCTGGTCGCCAGTGTTGTGGTGGACACTGGTAAACCAAAATTTTTTTTTATAGTTCTCAATGGAGTCCTTTAAATCCTTATCGCCAGTGTTGTGGACACTGGTAAACCAAAAAAAATTTTTTATATAGTTCTCTGTGGAGTTCTTTAAATCCTCGTCGCCAGTGTTGTGGACCCGGAATAGGTCCGAAAGAAAACTCGAACTCAGCAATTCAGTGAAAACGTATTATTAACAAAAAGAACGAATACAGAAGTGTTGCACGTCCGATTGACGGCTAAGTACAGTAGTCAACTCGTCAACTGTCTACAGTCTTCTTGCGAGGCATAATATAGTCATAAGACGAGTCTGTTTTGTCCTTGAAGGTAGGTCCCCATTACAGTTACATTGAATAAAATGCCATGGCTAATGAAGCCGATACAAAGGATCAATATGGATCAGTTGAAGGACAAATTAAGTGCGTTGGAAAAGGAAGGTATGGCTTGGGAGGATGATGAACAGATTGCGATAAATTGGTCAGCAATGATGGGTACATTTATAATTATCGCAATATGGAAATTTAAAAGACGTAGAAGAGAATTAATTCGTGGTAATCATATGAGAATGCAGCAACTCGAGGTAGAGATGCCGGGCAGTGCTCTTTACCCAGAAAGATTTAAAGAGGAAATTGCAGAGAAGCCGACCAAAGAGGCTGAAGTGGAACCGACACGCACAGAGGAAAAACCGCCCGTTGCAGAGAGAAAAACACTGACCAAGAAAAACAAGCCATAACCACCCACACACAAGCACACGCACTGAAAATTGCATGAGAGAAGGAGATGAAGAGAACATTATATTGTACGTAGAACAGAAGAAGATGAAAAGAACTTTTAATTGCATGAAAAAGAAAAGGAAAAAGTTACATTGCATATAGAACAGGAGAGGATGAAAAGAACTTTAAATTGCACAAATAAGATGCAAAGAACTTTACATTGCATGCGAAAACACAGAAGAAGGAAGACTGATTACGAAAACATCGTGAAAAGAAAAAGAAATTGCAGTTGCATGGAACCAATGCATGATGCATGCTAAGTAGTATAGTGGGATTTTAGGTATCATTTACGAGTAAATGACAAAATAGGTAATGGAGAAATGTGACACTATTTAGCTATGGTAATTAATTAACTAATTAGCTATAAAAATTAACCGGAAAATGCCGAAAACAGAAAAGAAGGGTTAAGAGAAATCCTGAAGAATATACCGATCAACAGTCTATTTTTCTTAAGAAACAGAAGAATTGCGTCAACGATAATTTCACGAAAAGGCAATGTGGCGATCGCTGGCAATTGATTCATGGTGGTCGTTAAAAGTGCTGATTAAGAAAACACAAAATAACTAGAATCGAATAAGATATCGTTCGAGAGTGCATAGATATTGTGTACACAGTTAATGTGACCGAGGAAATGGCCAGACGAGAAGCCATGTGTTAATTGTAGGAATTTTGGTAGGGCGCAAAAGGATTTGCGTAAACAAAGTTCCAGTTGATAAGTCTAAACTGCTCATGATCTAGGAATAGGATAAGAAATCCTGAATAAGCAGTGGTGTCAAAGAGTTAATTAATGAAGCAAGCTTAGCCACACCAGCACGACCGAGACGCCATTGGTCGTGTGGTAGCAGTGGTGATAGGCTGAAGTAAAATAGTAAGAGAGACGGAGAATTTACTAACGCCCACCGAAAGGAATTGGTGTGAGGTACCAATGTAAGGAGGAGGGAGTTTAGGAGGATTGCTATCCTGAAACCTCTCCTCGCGGAAGTAGGGATCCCCCCAGAAATAGGAAGTAATTAATATTCCAGAAATGGGAAGTAATTAATTTTCCTGACCAGACAACAAAGGGACCTTTGTTGGAAATCGGGGATTCACTGAAAACCCCAGGCTGTATCTTACCCCGCACCGAGTTTGGTTGAAGTTCATATAAGCGAGTGCCCTCGGGCAGTTCGCTAGTTCGCGTTTTGCAGTTGGGGAGAGCTACGAGAGAGCTAACTGGGAGATTCCACGATTCCTGCCTCCGACTTATAGTGACGAACGAAGCTAAGCCAGCACTTAAAAACTAAACCAGTTGACTTAGAAGACCAGAACTTGCCTAAAAGTATAAAAGTGTGACTCTCAGAAGAGGCGGGTTGGGAAGAACACACACTTCTGTATAGAACAGACTGATAAAAGATGATTTGCTTTCTTTAAACATACACGAACCTGCTTGTACGATGTCACCTCCCGTTTAGACTCACCTTGCACGACGGCACCGGTGTCTGATTGATCTCGTCTACCTAAAATCAAAATCACAATAGGGTAGGTTAGACTTGAGATCAAAATAGTTACTTCGGTAACCAGTCATTGGAAGCGAACTGAGAAGGACGGAGCTGCCGTCGAACCGGTTGCATCTGGTGTGAACCCATTACGTATTCGTGCCGTTAGAATTGACCGACCATCCTATTTGGTACTCTGACCAAACGTTCCAGCCGGGTAGCGACGACCGCCGATCGATCGGGTCACATATTGGTGGCAGTGACTAAAAGTCAACTCCAGAACGCCTCAAGTAGGTGTCACACAAGTAGGAGAGGTAAGGGACAAAGAGACAGTAGCCCCTGATAAGTTTAGGGCCAGAATGGGACGTCTACTGAGAGCTAACCGTTATGTAGTGGCCAAATCAGACAAGGAATTGGGTCAGACCTGCACAGTGAAGATGCGGATAGACACTGGCCATCAGCCACCAATCAAATTGAGACTCTTGGATCTTTCCCATAGTGGTAGTAGATAAAGATGGCGGGCACATGTTCTGTGTCAACTTTAGGCAGTTAAACGCCATCTCAAAGCCCCTAGAAGTGCCTCTACCACTGATAGATGACATACTGGCCCTGCTGGGGAAGGCTAGGTACTTTCCACCATAGATCTAAGATCGGGACATTGGCAGGTGGCCTTTGATGAGGCCGATAGAGAGAAGGCCGCATTTGCATGTCACCTGGACCTGTTCCAGTTTAGGGCCATTCCGTTTGGTCTGACCAATGTCCCGAGTATTTTTCAGCAACTAATGTCCATAATGCTGAGCGGGATCGAAGATTTCGCTGTTGCCTATTTGGACGACATTCTGGTGTTCTCGGAAACGCCAGAACAAAATTTCGACCACTTGAGACAGGTATTGGGTAGATTAAGAGGTCATATGTTGAAGCTAAAATTATCAAAGTGACAGTTTCTGAGGGAGGAAATCTTTGATTCATTATAAATGGAAGGGAGATTAAGCCCGACATAGAAAAGTGGAGATAATAAAAGAAATGCCTGAGCCGAAGACGTTAAGACAAGTAAGAGGATTCATAGTGGCCATTGGTTATTACAGGCGATTAATCCCGGCATTTTCTAGATTGGCAACCCCTCTGATAGAATTGACTAAAAAGTATGCTAGGTTTAAGTGGACGGAGGACTGTCAGAAAGCATTTGACTGCCTGAAGGAGCAGGTGACCGCTATTCCCTTGCTAACATATCCGGATCTCAGCAAGCCAATGGTCATTTACACGGATGCTAGTGAGCAGTGTATAGGAGCAGTCCTTACCCAAGCATGCACGGACAGGGATGGTCCAGTGCCAGGTATACTGGAGGAAGTACCGGTGTATTTTCTATCAGGCTCTCAGAGACGCAACAGAGATGGCCGGTGATAGAGAGAGGGGCATACGCTATCATGTAGGTGGATTACTATCTAAGTGGGGCAGTATTTACTAACAAGACTGACTATAAGCCACTCCAGTATTTGCTGGAGGCTGACTGGACGAATAAAAAAATCCAACAATAGGCGCTGAAATTGAGCGGGTACAATTGCAAAATAGAGTATCTGGCTGGAAGAGATAAAACTTGTGCAGGTTTACTCTCCAGAATACCAACACACTTGGAAGCAGAATCTTTTAGAATGGAACTGGGGGTAGACGATAGGGCATGCCAAATAGGAGCAATCAACTCAAATAGGCTGAAAAAAACGTCCGAGACAGATGCGGAAGAAGCCACACAGGTGGTGACTGATCCTCATTGGATGGAAAAAATTGAAACGGGTCAGATGGGCAGTGAGATAGCTGCCCTCGGGGCGAAACTAGAGGCAGGAGAGACCCCCAAGCATGAAATACACGAAGGGAGGCTAAATTATATCTCAGGAAGAGATGAAGATGGTTATATATACCTAAGGATCTGAGACCTGAAATATTGGAGCAGTGTCATGAAAAGCTGAGACATGGAGATTGATAAGACCTGTAATCTAGTGGGAAGAAGTTATTGACCTGGATTGTATAACGAAGCCACTATGTCCAAAGTTGCAATAGTATGTCAAGCGCTAGCTAGAAGAAAGGAGATGGCGCCATTGAAAAGGACGGACGTCCCAAATTTCCTTTCGAGAAAATGAGCATGGATGTGTCAGGACCATATGGAGAGAACTCTAAGGAAAACATCTACATCGTGAGCTTTGTGGATTGGCTGACAAATTGGCCTGAGGCATACGCTGTGCAAGATAAGAGAGCTCAAACGGTAGCTGATTTAGTGATGAATGAAATATTCCCTAGATATGGTATAATGGACCAAAGAATGTGAACAAAATAATGACAGAGGTCCTGGCGAGCATAAATGTAACACACATAATTACATCTCCCTATCATCCCCAGGGTAATGCTAAGGTGGAGAGATTCCATGGGACCTTAGGAGAAGTGTTAGCCAAGCTAGTAAAGGATAACTCTGAGAATTGAGATCTGTATTTGATACAGGCTCTGGTAGCTATGAGATTTACGATAAATGAAAACTCTAAGTTCTTACCGTATTATGTGCTATTCGGAAGAGATATGGTCTTAGTGGTAGATAACCTATTAAAACCCCGCAGAAAATATATGGGAGAAGACCATCATCAATTAATAATCGAGCAACAGCATAAATTGTTCACCCAAGCCAAAGGAGGATAAAGAGAGCACATAAGTAAAAAAAATGAAAGGGCGAATAGAAGAAGAAAGGAGGTAGAATTAGGTGTTGAGGACCCCGTGTACTAGAAAATTCACCCGAGAGAAAGAAAACTGGACCAGAAGTGGGAACCCTATTATAGAATAGTGGAACAGACGGGTCCAGTGTCATTTATAATCTGGGATCAGATGGCACGGCGAGAAAAGAGGGCTCGTGCTAATGACCTGAATTTAGCTGAGATAGCTAATTGGGAAGTAAGTAAACCAAAGGCAAGAGTGGTAGCTCAACAGCCACTAGAAACCGTCGGCAGCGAACCAGATGGTGCGACCGTGTACCAGCCCGGGGTCAGTCGACAGCGGCCATTGGCGTTCATTCGTCGTCTGTGTCGCCGTCGTCACTTAGTCGTGGGACTAAGAAAAGCAAAGAACTCTAGTGATGAAGTTTTTGGTTCTGACTTGAAACCTCCTGAAAAGGAGAAAGCGCCGAGTGAGTGGGAAGAAGAGGATGAGATACCTCTTTCCCAACTCCAAAAACGGTTAAGGAATGAAAGGAGGGCCAGAAGTTGAGCTAGAGTTACCCTTTAAGAAGAGTCTGAGAGGGGCAGCATCTCATTAAGAAAATAAAGCTGTGAACGATGGGATGGATGGACCCGGTGTCGGTACGCAAAAACGTCGGGCTCATTCAAATGCCTATCCAGAAATTAATAGTAGTGGTTGGTTGGAGGGGATAGAGGTGTGGACAGCGCATCACAAAGGGCGGAGGAAATTACTTGTTGGTGCTGTCGTTGGTCTGCACATGGGCCCGTGTATGCACAGCAGTGGTATCGATGAGACACGACTTTTGGGACGAAATCGCCACACACACCTAATCAGCGAAATCAGTTGGTTAAAGGAAGAAAAGGTTAAAGTTGGGAAACTAAGAGAAGGAAGCTGTGGGAGTGCTCCCGAATAATTGTGTATGAGATACAAACAGTGGTTGGTTAGATGAATAAAAACAAGGAAATTATGCTTGCAGGAATGGCTCGTATGAGCGAACTGATACTACTGATGATGATGATGATGATGATGATGATGATGATGATGATGATGATGATGATGATGATAGCTCGGGGTCAGCCCGCGGTCAGTCGGCAGTGGCTAGCGGCGTTCATTCTATAATGGAAGCCCAGTGAAAACGATGCACGATAAATAGTATTATTAACAGATTTGGGGATTTTGTGTGTCATATACAAGCAAATGACAGGATGGGTAAGGGAGAGATGTGACACTATTTGGCACTGGCAAATGGAAAGAAAGGGGTTAAATCCAAAAACATAGCCCGGAACGAGGCAAGAAGGGTTAATGAATAGAACGATGGACAGACCGAGAGAAAGAGTGAAGATTTCTCTTTCCTTTCAAAAGAAAAGCTAATTTTCTGAAACCAGAGTGTTACCGAAGAAAAGTGATAATGTTACAAAGAGGCCATGTGGTGGTCTTTAAGATTGACAATTGATTAATTAGGCTGTTAATTGGACCCGGCTGCGAAAACACAAAATAGCGACCTTGGCGGGGTTTGGGAGGATAACTGTCTGAGTTATAAGTTAAGCCATGTCAAACGGTCAGGAGCTAGATTGGCCGAGGGTTAGCCAAGATGGCAGGCGCAGCTGAAATACCAAGGAAGGTGGAGGAATTGTCCAGCCTATTGAGAAGTGTTGGTGTGAGATGCCAGTAAGAGAAGGAGAAATTATCGGAGCGGATCGATACCTGTGATCGCTCCCCATGGAAAAAGAAAAAAAACCGAGTCCCCTAACCGCGTCATACCCAACGTTGGTTTTAGATGAATGTCAATAAATGCAAGGAATCGAAGCGGCCGAGAGTAGTTTTTGCAGGCGCTGAGACGAGAAAGGACCGCGTTGACTGATATCACGTAACTGCCTGACTGAAGAGAACCTTCAACTTAAGTCTTGTGCCAAACTTAACCAAATCAGCCAAAGTGTCACGTTCAACTTACGAAGCGGGATGGGTCGATAATTTTCTGCATGAAGAATTGATAAATTCTAACGTCAAGACTAACCAGGCACTTTACAAAAGAACGTATATAAAAGCATTTATTATTATTATTCAAGTTATTTTTTTATCACTTGCGTATTCACTCTGCCTGGACCAAGCCAATACGACAATTCCCGACGACTATTCGATCTTTGCCAGCTATATGATCAAAACTAAACACAACGTGGGATAAGGCAAGGTTTGGATCGAAGCGATCAGCTTATCAATCAGCCTCGGTGATTGGACATTCGGACAGACCAACCGAGAAGAAGGCGACATTATATCCTTAAGAAAGTTCGTTTTATTCCAAAGTTTCCAATAAAATAATTGCCAAGTCCCGACGTGATCACATATCCCTAAAAGACGAAAGGGGTTACCGATTGAACGAGAAGATTCTATTGACGAGGAAGGATAATAAATGAACAGGATTAAGGATGGTGATTGACGTTGCATTTAAATTATTGAAGAACGCAAGTAGTAGGGAAGCAAGAAATGGTGTGTGCATGCGTCTCTCTCTCTCTCTCTCTCTCTCTCTCTCTCTCTCTCTCTCTCGTTTGTTTGGATGAGTTGTCGCGATTCGACCAGACTAGAAGTAGGAAATGAATGACTGCAACAAACTGTTTGACACCGATTATACAAAACGGGGAATGAGAGGGAGAGATAGATAGAGATTCATATACTAACGTATAGACATATACACAAACACATAAAATGTTAGAATTTTTTACTTAGAATTACACTACGGTAGGTTTGTATGGAAGTTAATTGTGCCTAATTTAACCCGATTTTGAAGAAAATTGTTTGACAACCCTGATTTAGCAAATGGCAGAAAAGTCATCATGAAATTATTTTATACATGTTTCATATCGTTTTTCCTCATGTGTCAAATTTCTGCGATGATAATTGGAGATACCTATATTTAGAACAGCATTTAATTAGATGTTAAAATTCTTCTTAGTCCCTAAATTATACATAAACTAAGTTTTGTTAAAAATTGTAATGAACCAGAACAGATCCATCATCAGGGTGTTTTAAGTGAGTATATATAAATGTGTGTGTGTGTGTGTGTGTGTGTGTGTGTGTGTGTGTGAGAGAGAGAGAGAGAGAGCGCTATAGAGTTACCCCAGTTATTTTCTTTAAAAATCCACCGGTAGGGGACGCCCCCTAAGCCGATGAATAGGTAATGGCATTCTCTGTCATCCTCTTTTTCCGATTTTCCTCTTACACGGTAAGATGTACTCGAATGTGGAAAATGCGTCGCCCACCAGGGAACGCACATGCGCGCGCACACACGCATGCACACCAGATGCTTTCTCTTCACTTTTTTCAATGTAACACTTTTTAATCGGACTTCTTCTACACATATTTTATACACATAAACACCTTCTTAATCTTTAAAAGATTTCTTCATTCATGTTCATTGTTCAGTAACGCGCAATAATATTATATTGACTATGTAAACCCTTGTTTTACTAATACATACTTATCGTTTGAATATATATTTAGTTTCATTTGTTTCTATTTTTACATTTTATTACCCAGACTCACATTCCGAGTTCGCCATTTTTGTTGTGAGATAAATATACCACGCACGCGGACACGATAAACTGCCAACAAAAATAACCAAATTTGTGATTAGACTTCATGTAACGAGCAAAATCGCAAATTTCAAAACTCTAAAACACATCTACACGACATAATTATCTGGACAACATATTCTCTAAGTCAAATATTTTCTTTGCAACACGTGTGACCCCTCCAGTACCATAATCACCATTGCAATTAATACTACTATGGTATGGTCAGCAAGCAAGCAACACTCATTCCTTCTCTACTGCCTTTTCCTTGACTCTCTCTTCCTCTTAGGCATCACTACACCTGACATTTCCTCAACCGGCAGACATAAAAAAATATCACCAAAACGAAAAATACGACTTTCAACTTACGAGTTTGAAGCAAACAAAACAGATCATTTTATTCAAACACCACGAAAGTCATCTCTATTTACAACTTTAAACAGCACTGTTTCTCTAAGGTCAAACAAATAAAGTGTGAAATAATCCCAAAGGCGACTCAATGATCTTTTTCACTCAAAGATGTTAACACGAACAAACTAAGAAATCTGCATGTACGATTTAATAATATACGGAGATTGTTGCGTCTCCGTGAAAAATCAACAATAATAACAGATATCTTAAAGTTCTCGCAAACATGCATTTGACACTCGGTAGAAATTTCACCAGCATCGCTCAACAGCTTTACAAATCGTAGCTTCTTCTGTTAAGATTTTGTGCGCCAACATCATCCATGTACAGCAAACAAACGAGGTCTTCCAAACAAAATCAGTTCAACGTGGAGCATTGGAAAAAACTTAATACCAATCGCTAAACACTTTTTTTACACTACCGACATATCTTCCAGGGCGTAACACGACTCTGGCCAACTAGAGAATTATATAGCAACCTGATGTCGACATGTTTAAACACACATCGCAACCACACTGTTCGACTCTTTTTCTTTTCACCCACAAGGACCAAAACAATCATACATAAACTTTATGGACATATGGGCAAAATAAAATTCTCTCCATATGGAGGGGAGTATTGTGGATTTACCCCCCTTATTTTCCTAAAAGAAACGCCACTAGGGGACGTTCCCTAAGCCTATAAATAGGAAGTGACATTCTCTGTCAACCTGCTTTTCCTATTTTCCTCTTACACGGTAAGATGTACATCGAATGTAGAGAATGCGTCTCCCACCGACGAACGCTCATGCGCGCGCACGTAGACCAGAATATTTCTCTTCACTTACTTCAATATAACACCTTGTTTTGTTAATGCATACATTGTCGTTTGTTTATATAAATAGTTTTGTTGTTACTTTGCCAGTTTATTTCCCTGACTCACATTCCGTGCCCGCTATTTTTGTTGTGGGATAAATATACCAGGAGACGTGTTTTCCAGCTATGCCACGACCAGCAAATACGCCTGCAACAGAGCTTTTGAATCGAGGGTGGGGACTACGAGTAAGAAGTAAAATCTGTTCCCATCATTTCACAAGGAGAGTAGACTGTGATTTTATTTTCTGGCGATAGCTTTAAATCGGAATAACACTGATGAACTAGAGTCTATATATATATATATATATATATATATATATATATATATATATATATATATATATATATATATATATGGAGAGAGAGAGAGAGAGAGAGAGAAAGAGAGAGTGAGTCTACATATAAGCGGAGACTTTATAAACCCATGGTAATATTTTATTTCGCAAAACCGATTAATCTATCTCGTCTCATTGGACCAAACGGTTTCACAAATAAATGGATTTAAAATTCATCCATGCACATGTGAAAAAAGGAATTTTCAAACATAACATATGTTTTAAAATAAAGTTTTATTATGGGAGAAATAAGAAAAAGAGAGAAAGAGAAAGGGGAGATATGTTTTATGCTTTTTTGTGTGTTTGTATATGTGGACCTATATTTGTATATAGATGAAGGCGTATATGTATGTTTAGATTTTTTTCAGATTTAGGGTTTCATATCTATATACATTCTTTATATATATATATATATATATATATATATATATATATATATATACACATGATATATGTTTGTACGTATGTTTGTGTGTAAATATGTATTTTTTATATTTATATGAATATATACATGTATATGCGTATATATGTGTATACCGTATTTGTATATGTATGTACATATTTTTGTATATGTATGGGTATGTATGTATGTGCATGTGTATCTTCATAATTTTATTTTTATTCAATTAAAAGATTTTGTCTTATCCATTTATTTTTTTAAAAACTTTTTTACATATATTTTTATATGTTTTCTTGAAGAATTAAAAAAAAATTATTATATAATTTTTTTAGAAAATGGTTCGTACTTTATTTTGGTTTACAACTTTGTTTTCATAATCGCTTAACTATTTTTAACATTACACGGGTATAGTGATGGCGTAAAATAACTACATGCATTGAACAGACAACTTATGAATATATTCAATTTTAAACTCTGTCGCTTTGCCAGTTCCGTATCACTTCTCTCTTTTTTCCTTTGTTTTTTTCTCTTGTTTTCTTCCCCCTTCCTCTGTCTTTCCATTGTTCTTTATTTTCACGATATCCTCTCAACATTACTTCTCACATCCGGCGAAAAGAGGTCAACCTGAAATTCCTTTTTTCACATGTGCCTGGATGAATTTTAAATCAATTTATTTGTGAAAGCGTTTGGACTGATGAGACGAGATCGATTAATCGGTCTTGCAAAATAAAATATTACCATAGGTTTCTAAAGTTTCCACTTTCATCATTATCATTTGCTCCTTTTCTCATTGGGCTCTCTTTGGATTTATATCCTCTTTGGAATTATCCATACGAATTATCAAATAATATTATTATTATTACTGATATTATATATATATATATATATATATATATATATATATATATATATATATATATATATATATATATATATATATATACACGGTGCTCCATGATTTTGAAAATACACTTTAGGCGGGACATGGAAGATGATCTAACGCAATGACGTGCCAAATTTGAACATTTTCATTTCTCTTTCAGAATCATTGAAAAATTGATATACCAGATTTCAATCTAATACAGAAAATGAAATCGCTAGCTGTCAACTACAGCGACTAGGAGACAAGCTAATGACAACCATCACCGAACAGTTTAAGATTATGGTGTCCGCTATGTGTGGTGCACGAGTCTATCATGCACAAGTCTGACGTGATCAGTAGTTAACAGTTAATGCCTGACAATAACTGAGAGGATAGTGTTAGCCGACGAAAGCACTTACTGAACAAACCCAAAATGTCAACGAGATGATAAACGATAACCACTTGATCCAAACATGCAATCGATTCCGAGTTTGCATCATGGCTATCCTCATGGTTAAAGACGGTTTTATTGAATAACCTTCCTCTGTTTTCCTAAGTTAAACATGAGTACAAGTAATGTTTGAAAATATTCAGTTTTTATTTATTGAATATCTTATTCAACAAATTATTTATTTATTTGAATTTATTATTATTTGAATTTATTGTTATTTGAATTAATTTTGCTTTATATAAAATGTGTTTTCAATTATCTGGCAAAACCTGTATATGAGTCGAATATTTCGGTGCACAATTTAGAGATATGTAGTGGAAAATGACCTATGAAACCCATGGATTGCTATGTCTGAGGCGTCATCGAAAAGTGGCCTCACAATACCAAGAACTCTATGAAGGCCACCATCATGGATATGCTAATATGAACGACAACCTCTTGATTCGGATATGCATTCGCTTCCGAAGTTGCATCATAGCTGCCCTTAAGGCTGAAGACAGTTTTATTGAATAACCTTACTCTGCTTGAGAAATAAATATATTCAACATTTATGAAAATCGGGACTTGTTACTGCATCTTTGGTTGGGAAAAATTAAAGGCAGATAATTGTGGCATTACTACTTTCCATGAATAGTTATGTATTATTGCTTTTCATCTACTTTGTCATTTTTTATCATAAAGGCTCGATGGGTCTTGGAGTGAGAGGATTCGGACTCATAACAACTGGAATTTCGTATCTCGAAAACATATTTGAACCTGAAGGTTATGTCTGATTCTTTATATAAACTAGCGCATGCGGGCAGCAGTAGAACATTCAGCCGGGTGTGAACGGTAAGAAATCAAAACTCAAAATAGAAAGGCCGTCCTCTCACAGGGACTCCGAGCAATAACAACATTAAATAACCAATCACGAACGTTGCCGCCAAAGAAAAAACATGAAAAAAAAGAATGAGTCCGAAGTCATTAAACTTACTTTTAAGGAAGCCGCTCCTAATCTCGACGAACGGCCAGCTGCCAACACTCAACAGGCTCTCGGCGTCAAAACTGTGACATCAATCAATCAACTCGACACACATATCCACTTGAAATCCACCCTCTTCTAAATCGCCACACCTCTCCCACATGGAAACATTACAAGTGCATCCTCTGTATTGGCAAAGACAGACTTGGGGCGAACGGGTAAGTTTCGCGTACCACGCCACCAGCCTCTCTTAAGATCACAGTATGACCTCGGTCAACCGACCCGACAAACGCAAAAACGCATCAACTCCAGGCCTTACCAAATCTATTCTTCTTTCAAATGCCGCCTCCCTTGCATACATTCCTCTCACATCCTCTGTATCGGCAATACAAAGAATTTTATATTAACAATTTTTGTCTTTTCCTTTCGCCTCACCGGCGTTAAAAATTTCGTATGTTCTTTCGTGCTACCATACACGTGTTTATAACAGCATCATAGTTATTGGGTGCTGTATATATAAGAAAGGAACTAAACCAATTTGTACAAGATAGGAACAAAAACTAGTCCAATTAAAGGAAAAAGGAACTCATTAAATATTTACATAGAAAATACTTGCATTAACCGAATTTTGTTTTATATGACGAAGAAGTCGTTTTGTAAACAGTAACATTTTTTTCTGAACGATAATTAATTTAAGAAATATCAGAATAGATGTGTAAAAAAGTAAGTAACTGAAAACTCAAAGCTGTAGGTTACTACTATGCACACAAATAAAGGTCTAGTTTAGCATTATATTTACAATATATCAGGTCATCCCATAAGTTCTGTCCGAATTTTGAATAAAGAAAACAAGTGACCAAATTTAATTACAGATTCAATCAACAATGTATTTTCCCTGATTATCTATGATTCCTTTCATCTATTAACAAGCTTACTAATTCCATTACTGTAAAATTCTTTTGGCTTTTATTCGAAGAATCTCTTCCTGTGTTACAAAAGCTGTTTCTTCCAAATGATTCTGTAAGCTACGAAACAAATGGTAGTCTGAAGGAGCAAGGTCGGGAGAATAAGGTGGATGAGGAATTTTCTCCCAACCAAGTTCTTCGATCTTTTGTGACGTGATTCTTGCTGTGTGTGGTCGCGCATTGTCCTAATGAAACATCACCCGTTTTTGATTCACTAGAGCAGGTCTTTTTTTCCCCAAAGCTTGGTTCAAACGCTCTAATTTCTGACAGCATTTGAGCATTAATTGTTGCATTAGGTGGTAAGAATTCAAAGTGGATTATTTCCTGGCAAACCCACCAGATTGAAAGAAAACCTTTTGCCCATGAAGTTCCCTTCTCGGCTGTGGTTGGGGTCCTTCCCCTTTACGAAGCCACTGTCTATGACGCTTAACATTTCGATAAAAGATCCATTTTTCGTCACAAGTCTATCCAAAAAAGGTTAAACAAGTTGGCGAGAATGGAGAGAAGTGCAGATGTCAACTCGGGATTTGAGGTTGTTTTCAGACAATTCATGAAGCACCCATTTTCCAAGTTTAGGAACTTTTCCAAGTTTAGGAACTTTTCCAAGTTGTTGAAGATGACGATGAACAGTTGTATGGTTTGAAAACCACTGCCAATTCCTCAACTGATAAAGCAGGATTTTCTTCAAGGGCTGCTTCAAGAAGCTTTTCATCAAACTCAACTGGACGTCCGGTTCGATCTTCATCTTCAAGGGTGAAATCTCCACCTCTGAATTTTGCAAACCATCTTCTGCAAGTTCTTTCATTCACACATTCCTCTCCATAAACTGAGTGAATGTTTCTAGCCGCTTCGGCTGCTGAGTTTCCTTTCTTGAACTCATAAAGCATTATGTGCCTCAAATGATTCTTGGGTACTTCCATGTTAGCAGGGTTTTAATCAAACAAAATTTAATTTTATTGTTCTCTGAAATAAAATTTGATCAATTTAAATGCATCTAAACATAAAAATAATGTTCAGCTCCGTTAGACATTATAAATACTCTTTAAATTTCGTTCATTTTAACAAAAAGTTAAAATTCGAACAGAACTTATGGGATGACCTAATAAATAGAGCACCCATTAAAACCATAAAATATTTTTACAAAATTAACAAATTTCAAGAAGTAATGATTAAAAGCACAGAATATAGGTGTTACTGAGTTTTGAATGTTCACTTCACGTCAATTTGTCACCATTTGTTGAGGTTACTACTTTTAGCTCAACTAAAAGCAGTGGCAATCAAATGTTTCACATTAAAATGACGAACAAATAAATAAACATTTCATTATTTAAAATAAACACAATGTATTTTGATAAATTACAATTTTCGGAAACAGTAAATATAAATGTGTGTGTATGAGTTTTTGTAAGTGCTTGGCGTTTGTGGCAAAATTGTAGAGAAGCTCCAGGGGTTTTAGCAATATTTCTTGGAAAGTTCTAATCGAAACTAAACGAAAGCAGAAAGAAAGGAAAAAAAATCTAATAAATTATAAATATTATTTCTGCATTTTAAGCAGAATCAAATATATCTACATTTAAATATGTTACTTACTTTGTGTAAATAGTCAACATGAAATATCATTGACATTTTTTATCTACCACTAAAACGGAAGCGTTTTATTTCCGAAATGAATCGCAAAAATGCTACCCACTGTTTAAAAAATTACCAAAGTCAAGGAATTATCCAATTTAAACGAAATTTTCAGCATTATTAATTAATAAATGAATTGAATAGGTTATTTTATTAGAAAACTGTGGAAATATATTTTGGAACAGTTTCATTCTCCCTTTTAAATATATCGTCTGTACTTTAATTACTTGCGATGTTTTTATAATTATATTGAAAGAAAAGATTCTTGAAGATATTATTTTATTAAAAAATTATGCAATATCAAGTGTAAATATACTGAAAATCTGTTTCCAAAGTTAGCAAAATAATTTAATAAAACTCAGAATATAATTTTTTGAGAGTTAGAACTTGTATAATGTTATACTTCTTTGCAATTAGATCTAATTCTGTAACTTAAGAGGATGTGAATGCTACGAAGTCAGGAAGCAAAACGAAAAGTCATTTTCTGCGCATATGTTCCGAGCATCACGTCCTGTTACCGAAGCTAATCCCAGCAATGAAAGCGATACTGGCCAATCATGAACGTTCCAATCAAAACGAACATGTCCCTGAGGGCTGCTAGATCCACTTAAAAGCAGGCCCCTCGCAACGGTCACAAGTAGTCGCCGGCCGTCAGGTCCCCTGCCGACACGTAGGGCGCTGCTTCCGTCGCCGCCATGACCGCTCCTCTCAACACAACCCTTACCCTAGGCTTGACTAATCATCCGACTCTTCACACAAGGAAACCAACAGAGACTAATTTCAGCACCGACAGGTTCCCGACGCCAACCATCGCGACTGATAATATTTCAACGTCGACACTACCCAGCTACAAGCCTTCGTCGCCAACGCCGTCACCTCGGCTCACTACAGCGATCGATTATCCAGCGTCGATACCGTCAGGCTCTCAACCACAGATCGTCGCGATTTATAACGTCGATACCATCCAGCTACACCTAATTTTCCCGTCGCCTCGACATACCCAACTCGCTACAGGCATTCCCTTGCAGTCAGCACCGTGATCCTGTTTCTTAGAAACATAGGCCTACAGGCTACACCAATCCCTCGTCACATTGGCAACCAACGCATCTACCACGAGTCGATCGACCACCGTGACTTCGACCGATCAACGCGTGCGTTAGATCCAACAAATGAGTATATGCTGTGGCCTCAGTCGAACCAACCCAATAAATCGGTCAACTTCCGGCGCTATCCATACACCTAATCGCCTTCAGATCAGCAACCGAAATTGACATTTTACCAATTTTCCAACAACACTAATATACCTTGTTTATTAAAAAATATAAAACCTCAACTTCATTATTCCTTTTCTTTCGTAACCAAACGCTTATTATAACAATAATTTAATAAAACATTATTGTCATTCAGATTGGTCAGTATAAATTTACACTGAATATTTATTTAATAAAAAAGTACTTGTAATTTTTCAGTGCGATTCATTTGCTGCTCGTAATAATAACTTTTTTTAATTTTTTGCTGTGTGAACATTTAATTTTTTTTCATTTTTGCAACAGTTATATTATTTTAAGCACATAAATTCAAACAGAAATAATAATTCTGTGAGATTCTTTTTTATACCACTTCCTTTAGTTTTAATAAATTTTGAAATTTAGAATAATTTAAGAGGAAAAGTTTCATTGAGTGCAATTAAGTATTTTATGATAACAAAAATATCGAAAATTAATAAAAAAAATAAAAGCATTGAATTAAATTAAAAAATGTATTCTTTATATTTATAAATTAGTATAAATATAAAATTATTCATATTACAAAGATTATAGTGCGGAGGTTGTGTTAATGGATTAAATTATATGGATGAAAAATTGTTGAGTAAATTAGGCTGCGTGATGAAATGATCAATTTCCTCTCACATTAAATTTTAGTATTCAACAAACATAGAATAAGGACAACATGAGAAACAACAGTTTTTGCACAACAATGAATAAAATATTTATATAAATAAGAAGAGATACAAACAACTGGAGTAAAGAAGTGGTTTTAAAAAGTTCAAACGTCCTTTTATGTTTAGATTGAAACACGAATATCGAACCATCTGACATTCCTACACCGATGCAGAGACCTACAACTCATCCCTTTAGGCTTGGCACCAAGACTTCCCATCATTTCAAGGAGAGCTCGTCGGGTCGCAGAGAAAGCGGGACATGCCCTTGTCCGAGAGAGAATCCAGTACAATCGTTGGATAAAACATCGACTACAATCTCATATCTCCCAGACGCTCGAGGACTTCTTCAACAGAATTACTAATGAAGAAGACAAGAGAAGGATCCAAAGTGACTTGGATAAATCCTTCAGACATGAATTTGATGTAGTCAAGGCTCGCCAAGTGCAAAAATTAAATAAATTGAAAGATCAGAAGGTGACGCACAAGGTCCATCACCCACCAGTGAAAGCAGTAGTCAACACCAGCCAATATCATCTGAGTGCCTCTGAAGAGTCAGTATTGAATAAGGGTCTCAACTTCGCCACAACCATCAGGCGGGTGCCATACTTGGACATCATTGCCAGAGTCGAGGAGGTGGCCTTGAACATCCCTCAGGCTCAGGCGGATGAACTGAGATGGAAAGTGAGACAGACCTTGGAGTGAGCCAAGCTGCCCAGGTCTAACATAACAAAACTGGAGAGACTGGCGATTGGATCCCTACAGAGGAACGAAAATATCATCATACTACCGGCTGACAAAGGTAATGCGACTGTAGTGATGGACAAATCAGAGTATACAAGAAAACTGGAAGACATCATTAGCAATGGTAGCTACAGCAAAGTGAAAAAGGATCCTACTATGAAAACGGAACGGAAACTGTCACAGATCCTAATCAAGAACAAGGATCACTTCGCACCCAAAATGTATAGGCAGTTATCGCAGCGTTACAAGCGTTACCAAGCTACCTCACATATACGGTCTCCCTAAGATTCACAAAGACTCTCAGGCCAATTGTTAGTTGCCAAGGCTCTGTGTGCCACCCTCTGAGTCGCTTCCTTGTAGATATAATTGACCCATTGATCGGAAAGTCTCCTTCGTATGTCCGAAACTCAGCCCACTTCGTGGAAATAATCAAAGATGCTCCCATCCTATCCAACCAGATGGCGAGCTTGGACGTGGTGAGTTTGTTCACCAAGGTACCCACGGAGGAAGCACTCTCGGTAGTCAGAGATAGATTGACCTCTGACTCTTCCCTAGAAGAACGGACCAGTATTCCAATAGATAATCTGATGGAGATGTTGACTTTCTGTACACAAACAACACACTTCGGAATGGGATCACACATATATCGACAGGATGAGGGCTTAGCAATGGGCTCGCCATTATCACCAGCAATGGCGAATATATACATGGAATACTTCGAAGAAATGGCATTAGAATCCATATCTCTAAAGTCAACTATATGGTTAAGGTACGTAGATGACACCTTCATACTCTGGCCACACCAGGAAGATGTCCAGGTTCTACTGGACCATGTGAACTCAATAAGACCTTCGATACAGTTCACAATGGAGAAAGAGAGTAACAACACTCTCCCATTCCTGGATGTACTAATATCTCGAACAGAGCATGGGTTCAAGACATCCGTATACCGTAAACCAACATTCACCGGACAGTACCTCAATTTCAACTCCCACCATCCATACAGCGTAAAGAAAGGGATCGTCCGTTGCTTACAACACCGAGCAAAAGTCATAAGTGGTGACCCAGAGACGTTAGATAAGGAATTGGTCAGTACCCTACAACGTAACAACGTAACAACTATCCTGGGTACATGGCAGCAGCCCCAATAAACTGGGATAGGCGGGTACAAGAGGAGGAGGAGGAGGACAACAACACTCAGAAAACAGTCTGCCTGCCTTATGTGAAGGGGTTATCAGAGAAAATACAAAGGATCTGCGGTCCATATAACATCAGGACAACCTTCAAAAGCGTGACAACACTTCGCAGATATCTCTCTCGAGTGAGACCCCCATAGAGGAGAACAGGACTAAAGACTGTGTGTACGCTATCCCGTGCAGCTGCGGAAAGGAATATAAAGGAGAGACAGGCCGACCCCTCAAGGTAAGGCTTCAAGAACACCAGAAAGCTGTAACGCGAGGGGAAGTAGAAAAATCAGGCGTGGCTGACCACATATGGAGAGAGAAGGGAGATAACCGTCCCCTGTGGGATCAGGTTGAGATCATAGACAGGGAACACCATTGGAAAATTCGTAAACTTAAGGAATCAGCACATATGCTAGGCCACAAAAATCTCCTGAGTCGGCCAAGCATAGAAATAAATACAATATGGGAACCAATAATAAGGAGTGCCAGAGAAAAGCAATGATAACAAAAAGTTGCAATATGAGATCTGGTAAAAACATGCAATGATAACAGCAAAATTGCAATATGAGTACTGGTAAAAAATGATTGCTGAAAAATTAGTTTTATAATACTCAGAAATTCATACCCACATGGCACAGTGGATAAAGGCGTTGGTTAGATCCAGTGACAGACCCAAAGAGTGGGAGTTCAATACCCGGTTCGGGCAGTGGAGAACTTTCAGAGGGAAAATTAGCAGGAGATAACTGATAACTGACATCCATCAAACATGGCTCGTGGAACTAGAACAGTGATCAAAATAAAGGGTTCGGTTCGAAATTCCAACCACCTGAAGAAGGCCGGAGCGTACAACGGCCGAAACGTTGTGACAAATATGGCGACAAAGATGAGGACAATAGTCCGACTAATGTAAATACTGTACATAATACCTCATCTCAGAAATATAGATAGACTTAGATTGAAATGTTGTCAAAGTTCTGGTTTGATAGATTATAAGCTGTTGAATGGTCTGTACAATAATGAGAAAGTGTGTTTGGGTATTATTGTAATTTAAGAAAAAAAATAAACAGTTCAAGTTTGTACTTAAAGTGGAGAAATATTGTTTACGGCTTACTTTAAGGTTTACGGAATTGTCGCACTTTGATTTGTTTTCACTTGTTCGAAGAGAATATTCTAGTTGGAGTGAGTGGTTCTTAACAAGCTGTGTTTATGTTAATTGCAATAATTAACGTTGAGCTTGAAAGCGTATGACAAAGATTCGTGTATCAAGTTGAATGTAGAAAACTTGAGTTGATTGTTCGTGATAAAATATTGCTGTGTGAGTGACTGTTCTTTCTGGCTGGAATCATGTTAAGGAACTTAAAAGCCTGGAACTGTGTGACGAGTTCAAAGGATTCCGATCGGCTCACTGTCGAAGATGAAAGACGTTTCATATTTTATTGCTAACTTTGGTCACGTGTTAGGGTCACAGAGGCTTGACAGATTTTGGCGGAATTATTTTTCTGGTCAGGTGAAGAACTAGGTTGATGTTATTAAATATTAAGTGACCAGTTTGAAGTTGAGATTTTCTGAAAGTATATATTAAGCTGAATAAGCTATGTGATCCCCGTTTTGTACGAAAATTGATAGTGGTATTCGGGCATGATTTAAATATTAAGTGACCAATCAGAAGTTGAGGTTTTCTGAAAATATTTATTAAACTGAATAAGCTCTGTGATCCACTTTTTGTACAAAAATTGATGTTGATAAAAAAGGTGGTAGCGGGATGCTAATATACTGATAAGATTGGAAGTTGCAGGAACAAAACTTTCATTGTGTATAATAGGTGCTGTATCTGGATGGCTAATGAACATGTCTACCTGTTCTGGTCGTTTTTGTGGGAACAGTGTCAGACTCATCCTTGATCTGGGAAGGTAATACTTGGTCTGGTAGATTTGATGCATTATTCACACTATCTATTAATGCTGGTTTAAGTCTGTCAATGCTGACAGTAGTTTGTTTTTCATTAATTAAGACAGTGAAGCATTTGGGTGTGCGAGAGATAACTCTGTGTGGACCAGTATAATTTGGCGTGAGTGGCTTTTTAACTGCCTCACGACGCAGGAATACAAAATCGCAAGTGTCCAAACTTTTGGGGATAAATACTGACTTTTTCGCCGTGCGTGTCGGCGTATATTCAAGAACAGACATTCGATCTCACGAATCTTTTATAAATTGAGTCGATGGCGTTGTAGATATTTCACTTTCTACCATTTGACCCGACAGAATTAATGGGCTGCCGAAAACTAATTCAGATGCAGTGCATTGAAGATCTTCTTTAACTGTATTTCAGAGTGCTAATAGAATCAATGGTAGTCTATCTAGCCAGGAACGATTATCCGCACTGGCAGTAAAAGATACTTTTAATTGTCGGTGGAAACGCTCGACTAAACCATTGGCGCATGGATGGTGTGCAGTTGTTTTTATGTGTTTGACACCTAGTAAATTTATGAATTCAGAAAATAGTGTTGATTGAAACTGCGGTCCTCGGTCTGTCGTGATAATTGAAGGGCATCCGTACACCGATATCCATTCATTAAGTATAGCTCGTGCCACTGCTTCAGCGGTAGTCGACTGCAACGGTACTACCTCTGGCCAATATGTAATTCTGTCTACTATGGTGAGTAAATATTCATAACCATTTACTCGTTCCAACGGACCAACCAGGTCAACGTGGATATGTCTGAAACGACCGTCTGGTGCTGAAAAATTATCGGATGGTGATTTGGTGTGTTGGTGAATTTTTGTTGTTTGGCATCTGGTACAAGTCTGGGTCCATTTCTTGATGTCCGAGGACATATACGGCCAGACGAACCTATCCGAGATTAACTTTACTGAAGCTTTCCAGCCTGGATAAGATAAGGAATGGAAATGATCGAATATTTGCCTTCTTAAACTAGGCGGGACGTACGGTCTAATGTTTTAGTGCTAACGTCACATAACAAGGTATTATTGCTGAAAGGGATTGGGCGTTGCTCAAGTCGCAAGGATGTATTATTTCTTACTTCGTCCAATGTGTTATCCTTTCTCTGTTCACTGGCTATGTAATGAAAATCTAGCTGCTTAGATTCGATTGTATTCAGTGATGTTCTGGAGAGTGTATCTGCGACGATGTTTTCGTCTCCTTTAATATGTTTGATATCAGAAGTAAACTGAGCGATGTAATCCAATTGACGAATATCTCGAGGGTTATACTTATCAGACTTTGAGTGTAGAGCGTAAATTGGGGGCTTGTGATCTGTAAAGATGGCAAATTCCCTGCCTTCTAACAAATACCGAAAATGTTTCACTGAAAGGTATATCGCAAGCAGTTCACGAGAAAATGCGCTATACTTGCGTTGCGTTGTATTTAATTTTTTCGGCCTTGTGCCACAATTTGTACATTTTTGTACGAATAAATAATGAGAAGAACGCTAACAGTTGTTTAATATCTTTGTATTGTTGGTGTAATACGGCTCCAATAGTCTCTGCAGATGTATCTGTTGTAAGAGTGAGTTTGGCATCTTCGATCTCTGTAACGTATGAAAGTTTAGTATATTCTATAAGGGCTTTTTTAGCGTTACTGAATGCTGTCAGTTCTTCATCGTTAAATGTGATTTTACTATTCTTTTTTCGTTGATTACGTAGGAGGTTTGTAAGTGGTAAAAGTGTTTGCGAGCAGTTAGGGATAAACTGACGATAGTATTTAATCATACCTATAAATCGTCGGAGCTGCCGAAGTGTACTGGGTTGTGGAAAATTCTGGATAGTTTCTATTTTGTTAGTAACGGGTGTAATTCCAGTACCGTCTATCACATGACCCAGGAATGTTATTTTAGGTACCGCAAACTCGCATTTCGCAAGATTAATTTTTAATCCATAGTGTTATAATCTTTTAAAAACTTGTTCCACATAAGTTTTGTGTTCCTCGAAACTCCTACTTGCTATGAGAATGTCTTCGATATAAGCGAATCCAAAACTGAGACCGCGTAGAACTTCGTCGATTAACCTTTGGAATGATTGCGCAGCGTTCCTCAAACCAAAAGGCATACGCGTGAATTCGTAGAGTCCTAACGGGGTAGTTACAGCCGTTTTATGGATATCTGCCTCGTCGACAGGAATCTGGTGAAAGGTCTTACGAAGGTCCAGTTTCGTAAAGATTTTTTCTCCCTGCAAAGTGATCGCGAAATCTTTGATGTGTGAAATAGGGTATTTGTCAGGGACTGTTTGTGCGTTGAGTAAACGAAAGTCGCCACAAGGTCTCGGCTTTAGGGACCATATGTAAGGGGGTTGCATACGGACTGGACGATGGACGAATGATTCCTAATTCCAACATATGCTGAAATTCCGCCTTAGCAATCTTATGTTTCTCAGGATGCAATCGTCTAGGGCTAGCGTAAACTGGAGGTCCATCAGTTCTAATATTGTGTTTCGCATTATGTAGAATGTGTTCCTTGTAATTGAAGGGTGTTAATAGTTCATGATATTATTGCAATAAGTGCTGGAATCCATTTGCTTCGGATACAGCAGTTGATATACCAGCGGTGGTTAACGAAGATCTAATACCTTTAATTGAAATTTCCGTGTTCGTATCTTCTAGTGCACGTTTTGACATGTCAACTCTGAGAGCAAAATTCATAAGAAAATCTGCACCCAATATAGGCGTCTTAACTTGCGCTATCGTAAATTTCCACGTAAACTTCCTTTGGAGACCCAAGTTTAACGTAAGAGTCTCTTCACCATATGTGTCAATATTCGACACGTTTGCCGCTTGAAGTTTATATGACGTTGGTTTTGCTGACATTTTTCTTTTAAGCAGGATGACACTTATCTGCGCGCCTGTGTCTACTAAGAAGAAAAATCCGGTATTAGTGTCTTTAACATAAAACAGGCGATTTTCTTGACATTTTCCAGCAGCAAACGCCGTTTTTACTTGTTGCCGGGAAAATCGTTTCCCGAAAATTGAGTTCTCCTGCTTGGAACAAACGTTTTGCGAAATTTGCATGGCTCTTCACATTTGCGGGCCTGGTGTCCAAATTTTTCATAGTACCAACAAATAGTGTCTTTGTATACTCGTCGTCGGCTCAACGGTGACCTATGTCTGTGCCAACGGCCTGAATTAACTGGTTGGTCATTAAAATTGCGTGTACGTTGCCGCATCGTTCTTTGGATTTCTCGCATTTGAAATGAAAGTTGTTCCATCTTTTTAGCGAGTATCTGAATTTCATCATTATCAGTAGAAGGTATTACAGGGTCTTTTTGGGTAGTAGTATATATAGAAGTAGCTGGTTCGTTGTCCGCGATTTTGTCGGCTATCTCAGCCAGCTTCTGAAGCGAGGATTTGCACCATATTTGTATTGAGTTTGTCTAGCCATAGTTGTTGCAAGACATTATCCGACATAGCAAGTAAGGTACGCATTCTTCTTAACAGTTGTGAAGGTTTGTTTGATCCTAGATTAAAGAGGTCGCGAATTTTTCTTTCTTCAGAATGTCCTGTTCAACGCAAAATTGCCTCTTTGAGCGTGTCATAACGGTTTATCTGAAGGCATTTCGTTTAAAAGATCTGAGACTTCCGCCGCAATTTCCGTTGGTAATTTCTCACCAATGTAGGCATAACGAGAATATTGAGAAGTAACGCGTTTCGCATTAAATATTGCATTCATTTGTGCGGACCAAACTTGCACGTTGTTATTAAATACCGGCAAATTTAACGTGACAGTAGCCTCTGTGAAGGTATTTTGTTCCGCCATCACTGATGTGTGATTTCCTTCGAAGCGTTGGTAGCACGTGGTCTTCCAGTGATTAGGTTTTTCGCCCTTAAATGGGATTCGAATAACAGTTTAGTTGGATCTTACATGGCTGCAATTTTCAATCCAGGGTGTCAAAGTTCTGGTTTGATAGATTATAAGTTGTTGAACAGTCTGTACAATAATGAGAAAGCGTGTTTGGGTATTATTGTAATTTAAGAAAAAAAAATAAACAGTTCAAGTAAGACATCGTCCGCTGCTTACAACACCAAGCAGAAGTCATAAGTGGAAACCCAGAGACATTAGATAAAGAATTAGTCAGTATAAGCAGTGCCCTACAACGTAACAACTATCCTGGGTACATGGCAGCAGCCCCAATAAACTGCGATAGGCGGGTACAAGAGGAGGACAACAACACTCAGAAAACAGTCTACCTGCCTTATGTGAGGGGGTTATCGGAGAAAATTCAAAGGAACTGCGGTTAATATAACATCGGGACAACCTTCAAAAGCCGGAATATACTTCACAGATACCCCCCCCCACCGAGTAAGACCCCCACCCCCATAGCGGAGAACATGAGTAAAGACTGTGTGTACGCCATTTCGTGCAGCTGTGGAAAGAAATATAAAGGGGAGACAGACCGCCCCCTTAAGGTAAGGCTTATTATTACTTCTTGACATATAACGGTCAAAGAAAGACAACTTTAGTACAATTAAGTTTTTTCCAATTTACACTGGAAATTTATATTTCACAAACACTATTTAATTATCTCATAAACAGAATTATTTTTTCACTGACTCTGTGAAACTTATACCACCACAACTACAATAAATATTTCTTCAACTAAACTCCCACACCACACCTCCAAACACCGAAATAAGAGTTTACACAAACAATTAAAATAACAAGCATCACAAAGATTTCACTCACATATCTTTACTCATTTCAGCATAATGCATTGTATGTTTATGCTATATAAATCAAAATGTTGCAGACTGGCGAATGTGTTTTGAGTGATCAGAAGGATTTTTAGTGTTGGTGTTCTAAAACATTCGTCCACAACAATTAAAGAAAATATTAGAAACAAATCATGCAAGAAGATTGAAAGCAAAGACAAATATTAAATGTACAACAATAACATTGGTTTATATACAATTCAAGAATACAATTGAGTTGAACTTTGATGGATAAATGAGAATAGATGTATTTGGCTGCGTAGAATATTATTGTGAATGTTTGAACGTGTTTGCAATTGCTATTCAGATTTGTTCACAAAATTAAACTAAGTGTCCAGTTACGTACGAAATTGTCCTTTGTGTTAGTTCAGTTATTAGTGTTTGTACGTGTGTTTGTATTATTGTTCAGAATTGGTAGGAGTTGCCTACCTTTAGTTGTGTGATAATTTGATTGTTTGTTTACTAATACTTATTAAGTAGTGAGAAAAATGTCACTTTTTTTAAGTATTGTAAGTGATGTTTAGATAGCGTTCCTGAGAGATAGAGCGTGCTTGTGGATTGTTGAGTCAGAGATATTTTGCGCGGCAAAGTCGTGGTTGGTCAGAGTTTTGACTTGCGTGGGTCAGTTTGGCATCTCTCTAAGAAGACTGACTGTTTGAAGCGATCAGGAATTTCCTATTTATAGATATCTGGACAAAAATATAGGCTCCGGTGGCTTGCGCGCGAAAAAGCATTTTCACGTGAATTTGCTACAGTTCCAATAGGAAACTTCGTTTGCGGAAATTAGAGTTTTGATTGGTTGATAGATATTTTGGTGTGAAGTGGATTATGCTGGAGGGGTGAAAGGTTAGTATGGATTATTCCATCAAAAATATTGTTTATTATTCAAAAACTGTTTTTGTATTATTTCTCATTCATGTTTATTGTTTTGCATTTTTGTTGAATAACAAATTTAAATGTGTGAGGATCTTTAAGTTTAACGCGCAGATTAATTCAATCTACAATTGATAACCAACGTTAATTCAATATAATAAAAACTTCAATTAAACTTTTTCTAATTGTTGCAATACCTCACTTTTTCATAAGTTATAAGATTTTTTTCTATTCTGAAAATAAAATAGTTTGCTTCCTAAATTCTTTCACAATGAAAATTTTATCACTTTAAATATAATCATCATTTTCATTTTATTTATTGAGACCCCAAAATAGTAAAAACGTTATGAAAATTTATACAATAAAAAAGAACATCTGTCTATATTTCTGAGATGAATAATTGTAAATATTTACACTATTTACTTTGTTTGAACTGCTATCCTCATCTTTATTGCCACATTCACGATGTTTCGGCCCTTTACGATCCGGCCTTCTTCAGGTGAAATTTGTTGGAATTTCGAACCGAACATTTATTTAGTTCACGGGGGTAGATTGTTCTAATTCCATGTGCCATACCTTTGGATATTATAAGAATTTGAAAGGGCTAGTAAAGTGAGCTAACTCGTTACCATTCAAAGATCAACGTTGAACTTGAAATCCTCACTAATCCGGGATTCTGATTGGCTAAATGTTGTCCAATCAGGATCCTTTCTTGGGGTAAATGCGGTAAACTCGATCCCGAAATCTTCCTCTTTTGCAAGTAACAGCTGTAGTGACCACACGTTTATTGGAGCCGTCCTTTCCGACGTTAATGAAATACAGAAGCAGCAAATCCCACTTGTTTCTTGGACACTCTTCTAACAGTAGAGTCCGTAAATATAAATTATATTTGCAAGCCTTCTTTTCACCTATTGTGCATACACCGTTTTTTTGTACATTAAATCTGTTGAATTTAATACTGTCCTTGAGTTACTTATCTTTGTCTTTGACTTTGTGGAACTTAACTGCAACCGAAAAAATCTTTATAATATCTCAGTTTTAGTTAATTTTCCTTTATAACTCAACTCGACGTGAAGTGGCTTCTCCCTGTCTTTTCTACATATGTTTTCATGGCAATTGTTCTGTTGAGCTTTCCACCATAGTGTCTCAATTGTATGAATTTAAGTGTGCTAGTGGATTGGCAGTTAGTTCTCATCATTTTACTGTTGAACTAGCTAGATACAACCGTCTGTTCTGTTCTAATAGTTTCTTTTCTCTTACTTCTCGCCTATGGAACTCCTTTCCGTTTTCTTGCTTCCTTGTCACCTACAATCTTTAAAAATGTAAATATAACATTAACCGCCATCTTCTCTCTTCTTAAATCCTGTTTCTTTATTGTCCTTTTCCCTATTTCTCCTCACTAAAGTCTTCTCATTCTTTCCCTGTAACCCACTGCGTCCTAGTGGCATTATCACCTTGTTTGATATGAAATTATAAAAACATTACAACAGACTAGGATTTTTTTTATTACACATTCTCTTGAGGGAAGTATTTTATAAACACATTTATTAATAGAAGAAAGTTGCTAACAAGTATTGTAAAAAAAAATACCCTGCTATAACGAAGCCAAACGGTTAATATAAAAATGTCTTGAATATAATTTGAGGTGTAAAACTTTATATATACGAGTCTCAAATTGATGCAAAAATACAACCAAAATGAAGCCTGACGGTTTATGAAAGCTACATGCATAAAATTTGGTTGTCAAAGTAGCTTGAGTGAGAGCCGAAATGTCCTCAAGAACACATGGCACAGTGGATAAAGGCGTTGGTTAGATCCAGTGACAGGACCCAAAGAGTGTGAGTTCAATACCCGGTTAAGGCAGTGGAGAACTTTCAGAGGGAAATTAACAGGAGATAACTGATAACTGACATCCATTAAACATGCCACGTGGAACTTGAACAGTCTACCCCAGTGAGCGAAATAAAGTTTTCAGTTCGACATTCCAACCACCTGAAGAAGGCCGGAGCGCACAACGGCCGAAACGTTGTGATAAACATGGCGACAAAGATGAGGACAAAAGTCCGAATAATGTAAATAATGTACATAATAACTCCTCTCAGAAATATAGACAGGTATTAAAAAGATACATTTGTGATTTTTTTATCCGTTGGAGAAAGTAAGTTGCGATCCTGTGGTACCAATTTTTTATTCAACTGGAAGCCGATGTGTGCCTATTTAAGAAGTCTCTTGTCAGACAAGTAGAAAGGACTTGGCTTTCATAGGCAAAAATCGTTGACAGCAGCTAGGAGAGTAAAAATCTGAATAGTTTCGGCATTCAGAAGGACGACGACGCAAAGGAAGTGACAGAAGAAAAAGAACGGGAAGAAGCAGAAAGAAAGACAAGAAAAAGAAAGAAGTAAGGAACATTTTCTACAAATTTAGATTTATCTTTCTATAGTTATTTGCGAAAGTCTGCTACAAAATTAAATATATTAACACTGTTTTTGAACTTTTATCGCATATTTGATTTTCAGTTTGTAAAACTGAATTGTCTACACAGCGACGCCTGTGAATTTGCTATTCTTCTCAATGTTTTTGATAGTCGTATATATCGAAGTGAGCGAATATTTTTTTGATAATAATTTTTATTGGTTTTGTGAGACCCAAAAATCGTATTTAGAATTTGTTATATTGCCTAAGTGTTAAACGCACAAAGTCAAATGTTTTGCAAGTTTATTTTGTGAACTTTCCATACTGTGCTATTATAATTTTTATGCGATTAAATTTCTTTCAAATTTAACATTGGAGTAAGAGTTTTGTGTTTTTTCACACACATACATACGCGTACGCGTATATGTATGTGTGTGTTCTTTTCTGTCATTTTTCCGGGTGATTGTAGTCTTTCCATCTATTTTCATCATTTCATCTGTTAGGGTATGTTTCCATCAGATATATGCATAACTGTGTATCCCAATTAATTTAGAACCAGAAAAAGTACATTTATATTTCCATTTCAATGTGTACAGAGTGTAATAGCTACGATTTGTTTTCTCGGCTCTAAGGTAGCAGCATTTCTAACTATAGAAACATGAATACAAACATGAATTTATAGAACAATAAATATTTAGTAGGTGTAACGCTGGCATTGTAGAAAAAGTGAGTCTGTCAGAATAATTACTTTATTGTAGGAACGGCAGGCATCGGTTATAAATAATCCGCGTAAGCTTTTCGGGAGCGTATTTGGTTTTAGTATTCGAGGCTGGTACTTACAAATGAATCCAATTATTATCTATTTGCGGGGTGTTAGTTCCCGTGTCAAATTCCTCGTCCGAGTGTGGTAAGTGGAATGTAATGGCGCAGATGTGTCAAGCAGATGCGTCGTTCCAAGTCTCCTCAGCCGCTATACCATTAACTGTTTAAATGCTGATTCTCCTCTGGTTATATAGGCAGATATAGGCTGAACTTGAACACAATTTAAGATTCTCGATCTTCCGTTTGATTGGGCAACGTTGAATCCTTAATTCTTCTTTGCTGGTTTTGTTATTTTACTGGAACTACGTCTACACGTTTTTTTTTACGTTACGACGTCTAAGTTAACTAATGCTTTAGTCCTTACTACATTCCTCCATGCACGGGAAAATATCTTTTAGGTTTTTAGAGGTGCACCAAATGTATATACAGACATCAGAAATTGAATATTCATGTTTTGTATGGTCTTTGTCTAATATTGAGTAAAGGTGTTAACGTAAAACCGCTCACTGAAATACCACTTTGTGTACAACAATTCAAAATCCCAATTAATCAAAACTAAAGACCTTGTCAATTTATGTAACATGACTATTTAAGCGTCAACGAGTGATAAAATCGCATTCATAATTCATTACATAAGTCAGTTAAGTCACATCATTGAAAAAGCTTTTTTAAAGATTAATATATATATATATATATATATATATATATATATATATATAGGTGCTGTTTGATAAAAGTGACTCACCTGATTTTTTTTACTAAATGTTCTCTTCTCCGATGAAACGAAAGTTGAGCTAAATTCAAAGGATAAACGATCTAAAATCCGAAGATGCTTTGAAAACTATTTGAATTTAGTACTGTCAAGCATCCGTTCAGTATAATGTTCTGGGATGCTTTTCTTTTCATGGAACTGGTTTCTTAAGATAGAGCAGTACAAGAGAATTTTAGACTCTTGTCAGCTCCCTTTTGCTGAAAGGGTGCAAATCGACCCCACCAAGCTCATTTTTATGCAGGATAATGCTCCCTGTCACAAATCAAAATTGATGAAGGAATACTTTGATGAGAAGCAGGTGAGTGTTATGACATGGCCGCCCCAATCTACTGACCTCAACCCCATAGAAAACTTATGGAGTATTATAAAGTACAGGCTCTCGAGAAAGCAATTGAGCAATGTTATATCGTGGATTATACGATATAAACAACAAAGTAATCCCGAGTGGAAAGATTACACCAACACTGGAAATCAGGTACAAATAACAATGGTTTATTGTACGGAAAGTACAATGAGCAAGAGTTCGTAATACTACGGAAAACAGGAGATAAGTCACGGAGGTTCGTAAGTGTCGCCTTCGCTCTGTCATTCTTTGTCTCACGCTCTAGTTCTTCAATAGTTCGTCAGTCTTTTATAGACTGACCAATCCACCTCGGGGAGTGCCAGGTTGTTCCACTATAACACCTTCAACCAAGCTAAATTCTTCCCTAGAATTTTGCTTTTAATATTTTTTTTCTTTGGTTTGGACAGACATGTAGTCCTTTTCCTTTTTCTATCACTTTTCCTCCTCACATTTCGAGTTGGTGTATTTTTTGATTTTGGAGAATCAATGATTTTTGGAGTCGATGTTACCTCCATCAGTACTTCATTATTAATGGGGGGTTGGATTTGGAAAGCGCCGTATAACACTTCCATCGGTACTTCGCTGTCATTTTCCACGGTTTCAATGTATCGATGTCTCATTTGATTTATATGTCTTTTGCAGAAATTTTTTTTCCGTTTACAATATAGATCACTCTACCGATTCTTTTTGACACTATACTATCCTCCCAAAAACACTTTCCTGGCCGATAGTTCTTAAAGAAAACTTTATCGCCTTCTTTATACGTTGTAAATTTTATATTTACTTTTGTATAATTTCTTTTTCTTACTTGGTAACATTCTATCGAACACTGGACGTATTTTCCTTGCAAACATAATTTCTGCAGGTGATAAATTAGCGTTTGTATTCTGATTTGGTGTTATCCTATATACCGCTAAAAACTTTTGTAAGCTTTTTTTTTCAGTGTCGATTCCGTTATTTTTTCTTAATGCTCTCTTGAATGTGTCGACAAACCTTTCTGCTTGTCCGTTTGATCTAGGATTGTACGTCGGCGTTGTTACGTGTTCGATTGCCAACGAATCACAGTAATCTTTCAATTCCTTCCCGGTAAACATAGTAGCATTGTCGCTTACAATTGTATTTACTACTCCAAAACGACTAAATACTTCGTCTAACGCTTTTATGGTGTTTGAAGCTGTCGGGTGTTTATACCTATAAACCTCAGGCCATTTGGAAAAACTATCTACGATTACTAGATAATAGTATCCCTTTAATGGTCCTGCGTAGTCAATATGAATACGTGTCCTAGGAACATCCGTTTTTGGCCAGGGCTGAGTCCTTATCGGTGGAGCTTTGGCTGCTAACTGACAACCTTTACATTGCTTTATCATATTTTCTATATCCTGGTCCATTCTAGGCCAATAAGCGTAACTTCTCATTAACGAATTCATTCTGGAGGTTCCAGGATGGCCCATATGAAACTCATTCAAAACTCTTTGTTGTAGGACACGCGGTATTATGACTATCCGCATACATCAGCGTTTCATCACATCTCGAAAATGGAGACACCCTTAAACCTTTTTTCTTCTTTTCGTTCCACCTTGCATGTTTCTTCATGTTAGTAATATATTCATCCATTTTCGCTGCTTTTTTTTATTTCTTCCAGTGTCACTGGTAGCTCTCTAACGGTGTTAACAAGTACTTCCGCTAGTTCTTTTTCCCCCTTTAGTGCTGCTATAACAGTTTCTTCCAGCAATTCAGAGTTTTGGGGGGATTAATCTAGATAGACTATCTGCGTGTGCGATTTTACTTGATGGCAATTATTGCATTGTGAAATTGTAGTTGAGTAAAATAATACTCCATCTCTGTAATCTATCTGCAGTATGGGCTGGCACGCCTTTTTTCGAACCAAAAATCGACAGTAGTGTTTTATGGTCCGTTTGCAAAACGAACGATCTACCATGAATAAGCCTGTGAAATTTCTTAATGGCATAAATTATTGCCAGACCTTTTTCTATCTGACTATAATTTTTTCTGCAGGTAATGAGGTTCTTGATGCGTGTGCAATCGGTTTCGTTGATCCGTCCTCGTATTTGTGTAAAAGTACCGCACCTACACCATATTCGCTTGCATCTGACGCTACAATCAATTCCTTTTTCGGATCGTAATGTGCTAATGCTAAATCCGATAATAGGCACTTTATTTTTTGAAATGTTTCTTCACATTCTTTTGTCCAGCACCATTTCTTACCTTTCCTTAATAACTCGTTTAACGGAGCTCTCAACTCGTGCATTTTAGGAATATATAAACTATAATAATTAGCTAAATCCAGGAATGGTTGTAATTTTTTTACATTTTCCGGTATAGGCATATTTCTTATAGCTTCTGTTCTATTCGGGTTAGGCTTTCTTCCTTTATGATCAATTATCTGACCCAAATATTCAATTTTGTTCATGCAGAAATCGCATTTGTCAAGGCCTACTTCAAATCTGTAATTCTCTATTCTCTTGAATACCTCTCGAACATGATTTTTGTGCTCTTCCACATTTTGGCTCTTTATTAATATGTCATCTAAGTATGCCATTGCGAATTCAAGACCAGCCAGCATCGTATCCATAATTTGTTGAAACAAACATGGGGCTACCTTCAACCCGAACGGCAAACGTTTTAAGTTGTATAGCCCTCTGTGTGTATTTATAGTTCTTCAATAGTTCGTCAGTCTTTTATAGACTGACCAATCAATGTCGGGGAGTGCCAGGTTGTTCCACTATAACAAGCAACAAAGAGGATTTGATTGTGAATTTCATATCCGAATGGAATTCAATGGAGATGAGATTTGCCAGAACCTAATCAAGTCAATGCCAAAAAGGGTTGGAAAGGTTATTCAAAATAAAGGAGGACCCATAGATTATTAAATATTTCGAACTATATTACCTATTATAAATAAATTATACCTCTATTATTCGTTATTTAAAGCTGTTCGGTTATGTTTCTATTGATTACTAGTTGCAGGAAATAAGTGAATCCCTTTTTTTGCACAGAGTTTTTCCCTAAATCTCATTTATATCCAAAATTATAAATATCAATAGAATAACTTAGGATGAGTATACTTTTTTACTAGGTGGTCGGGAAGGGATCTTTATATTAGTAAGATTAAAAATTAGTTTGACCCCAAAAACAATAGGCGAAAAGAATTTTATGTAAAAAAAAATCAGGTGAGTCACTTTTATCGAACAGCACTGTATAAGTGAACATTGAGGTTAACGCCTATTGGCGACAGTCTGCTTCATGCTTAAATGCAATCGTCAGGCTATTTATATACGCTCTATCCCTGATATCAAGCACTTTAACTCATAAATATAGCATACCTTAAAACTATATTCTTAGCACCCCCATATATATATAGTCATCCACAGAAAGACTGTTTGGCTGCATCACAGTTCATCAGTGTGGCTAGACATTCGATTGCTTCAAGACAGGATCGAAAGCCGACTGATTTGAGATCAGTCAGAGATTCTACCCCCAAGCTATAGTCGAACGGCAGAGCGGAAGGAAAATGTTAACGTTATTACTATGCGAAAGACGTCAGTAGCTAGGAGAGCTTGATTGATTCGAGTTGAAGTAGATGAGCATTGCATTAGCAGCAACAGCCACTGTTTATAAAATCAGCCCTCATATATATATATATATATATATATATATATATATATATATATATATATATATATATATGCAGCTAGATTCTTCCATATTCCTTTTCTTTACTGTTAATAATTAAGGTTATTTATGGGCATGACCTCTAAAGTTGCTTATTTTATTTATACATTTCTGTATTATTTATTACTTCATTTATTTGTTAATTTTATTTATTTTGTATATTGTTTTCATGTATTTTTATTTGGTTCTATTTTTGGTATTTGGAATAAAGATTTTAGATTTCAGTTATGGGATATTATTTAGTCTTTTGGGTCATGAATGTTATACTACTTTAATCAAGATCTTTTTCTGATTCACAAATACATTTCACTAGACATGACGACCGGATGTGAGCGCTAAGAAAGTAAAACCCAAAATAAAAAATGTCGTCTTCTGTGCAGGGGTTCTGAGCATCACATCAGGTCCACAAAACAAATCCCTGCAAAAATCTAAATTGCAATAGCCAATTACGAACGTTGCCGAGGAAAAAAACAGCTGAGCCTGCGAAGCAACACCTGTTAAACCACAGATACAAAAATGGCACTCGTTGCGGACGACAGACAGTTTGGCTTAACATCTCGACCTCGTCACCAACCATCGTGATGTCCCTTGGAATGAAGTTTTTAATCATCCTGTTCAAAAATGCGCGTCTGAGGTCACCTCTGGGTGAAAACCGGCATCGATGCTTTCATTAGAGCAAGAAAACACCAAGTTAAATCGCGTTCATCTCTTTGGTTCTCACCTGCATGCTTAGCCCACAGGAATCACTTCCTCCGGCTGTACCAGAGCGACACATCTGTTTGCAACGGACGTCTCTTTGTCTCTGCTCGTAATGAGTGCAAGCGTGTCCTCAAAGAGGCGAAGTTACTGTTTACTGATAGAATGAAACAACGTATAACATCTCGCAAGTTCGGTTCTAGAGATTACTGGCGGCTCTGTTAGAGTGTGCTGAACAACAGCAAATCCTCAACTCCTTCTCTATTCAATCAATCCGAAGTCTTGACATCTACAACAGATAAGGTTGAATGTTTTGCTCGGAGATTTTCTTCTGACTCAACATTCGAATCATTTGGAGTACCCACACCTGATTTTCCCACTAGGACACAGGTTCTACCGAGTGATCTGCGTCATGTCACTGGTCTCGGACATCATTTCTAAATTAGACTCCCATAAAGCAAACAGTGGTGACAGGATCCCAGCCATATTCCTAAAAGAAATGTGCTACCGAGCTAGCTCCAGTTATCTCCAAACTCCAACTGTTGCCTCGCTGTTTCCTGATTTCCAACCTGTTGGAGTTCTCTGTAATTCCTGTTTTTAAGAACTTTCTGGCCTCTCTATCGCCCTATTAATCACCTACTGCTTTCGGCAAAGTTTTCGAGGCTTTAATCAATACTGAAGTGGTTAAGCATCTTACCTCTCACAACCTACGCTCTGGCAAACAATATGGCTTCCGTTTTGCCCGGTATACCGCTGACGTGCCATAACTGAACATATATATATATATATATATATATATATATATATATATATATATATATATATATATATATAAAAAGGAAAGAACAGTAAGATATAAAATCCGGTGTTCTTATAGATATTTTTATTTTTACACAATAGTGCTCTATGTAAATTTAAATTTACAGAGCATTAATATTATAAATTAATAGATTTAAAATATGGTTTTAGCGCTACACAGTGATAACCATGTTTCAGAAATGGAAGCTAAAGCCCCTGAATTTAATTTTGTTATTAAACCAAAGACATTAGTTCCATTTCCTCATCAAGCGAATTTTGGAGTAACTTACTTTTTAAAATTTACGGTTGTTAACGGCACAGGAAAGATTCATAGTTTGAGGGTTTCCAAGGTTACCGATAAATCCATTCATCTAGACAAGGGTGGTAGAGGGTTCAATTTTTAATTTTCGTTGTATCAGTTAATAGTTACATTTGAAAGCGGGGTTATGTTTAGGGATGGGTAGGGATGTATCTTTTAACAAATTCTGACATCCGCTAAATTCATGTCATCTGGGTTTTTTTTCTAACGGCAAAAATTCTTATGGTATTTTTTCTATTTGTATATTTAAAGATTTTGAGGGACTGTTTAGGTTAGAATATGTTTTATCCACCTTTCTAAAAAATTATTTTTAATATTTAATATAATATACTTCTATTTAAAAACCAAGTTAATGTATTAGGATTACTTACAGTATTTAAAATTATTTATTCTTATCGAGTATAAGTAAATATTATTTTATTTTATTTTATTTTATGTAAACTTTATGACAATGACGGCAAAGGTGGTTAAATTATTTCACTAATTCAATAAACTTTTATTTATAAATTTAGTATTATAAATGTATATATGTATGTATAAAGGACATTTAATGTTCAATATTATATTCTAACTTATTAATTTCATTTGACTTTCGGTGTTCACTTGGATTCTTTTCAGTGTTTGAATTGCTTTGAGAGAGGTGTTATGGTTAGAGTACGTTTTATTTAATTACAATTTTAAAAGATGTTTAGGTTAGAATCTGTTTTATTTAATTTCAATTTTAAAACATTTTAAAAAATTCTACTTTCAAATTTAACTTTTAAATTTAATCGGCTATATTTCTTTATAAACCAAGTAAATGTAATATAATTACTTACATTATTTAAAATTATTTATACCCATCAAATATGAGTATGCATAATTATCAGGTAATTTTTTTTTTTTTTTTTTTTTTTTTTTTTAAATATTATTTAAAGATTATTTAAGAAAACTTTTGGCAATGACGACATAAAATAGCTATTTCATTTCTCAGATTCAGTAAATTTTTATTTTTTATAAACTTAGTAATATATAGTTTCTCATGTATGCATAAAGGACATGGGTCATTTAATGACCTACATATTCTAGCCCTTCTTATTAACTTATATATATATATATATTATTAACTTATATATATATGTATGTGTGTGTGTGTGTGTGTGTGTGTGTGTGTGTGTGTGTGTGTGTGTGAAGCTTTCGCTAATGGTGAAGCTCGAGCTGTGACTCTAGATATCTTGAAGGCATTTGACAGGTTTTGACATACTGGTCTTCTACGTAAGCTTCAGAGCTACGGTATTACAGGTTTACTTGATTTAATCCAATTATTCCTATCCAATCAGGAAATGAAAGTCGTCCTGAACGGGCTCTGTTCCAGTTCATTTCTTACTAACGCGGGTGTTCTCCAAGGCTCTATCCTAGGTCCTACAATGTTTCTGATCTTCATCAATGATTCCTGATATCAGTTCCCAAGTAGGCATTTATGCAGATGACACATCCATTTACTCTTGTTTAGATAGCAATTCAGTCAAAGCTGACAAAGTTAACGTGGCCGCTGCTCTTGAAAAAGACCTGTTAATCATTGGTTAACCGATTCAACACGAAGGGAGACGAGGAGGAGGAAAAATATAGGCCCCTGGCCATTGTGACCAGGGCGCTTGGACGGGCTATGTATTAAGTTACATTCCCATAGTTGGGCTTTCCTATCTACCCTTCCAGCATTCTTGGCCTTTGCTACATCTGGCGCACTCTTGCCCTCTATTAGTTCCGGCTACCACAGACCCTTACTTCCGGTATTCTTGGCCTTGCTACTTCCGGCTACCACGGACAGTGACTTCCGGCATTTCTACCCTTCATTACTTCCGACCCTTACTTTAACCTAACTCACCTGGTTGATCTGCGTTAATGGACCTGCTCAAATCACCCCAGAACTTCCCTGCTCCGTACACTTCGGTTAAGATACTACAGAAGGTTCATCATTGAACTGGACATGCAAATTTAACTTTCGAACTGTGGACCCACATGCTAATTTAACATATAAGGACTCTTGTCTATATGCTAAATAAATTTTGTATTAAATTTAAGTTTGTCGTTTGTTGTCCTCTTGTTGACCTGTCAGATTTCATGTCTCTAATTTAAAAATGTTAGTGGGCCTTTTGTGACTCATACTTATTAGGGTGCTCAGGCATGTTATATTGCCCCACACACTCTCCAGGGGCTCCACTACAATATCTAGCTATGAAGTGTTCGTCATTATTGGGTTCTAAGTTTACCGCATAATCCATCTACATTCAATACATTTCTTGTCTTTAGAAATAGTAGTGATTTTATAGGTTTCATTTTCTACGAATGCACTTATTTCATCATTTATTGCTGTTTTATTGTTTTAATGTCTTTCATTCTATAGTACCATTTACTGTGTCGGAATTATCAAAATCTGTATAATCTACCACTACAAATTTGGTGACCTCGCGACTACACTACAATCCAACACAAGATTTGAAGACACACATTCCTCACCGCCAACACAAGCTTTCGAAGACAGCCTATCTTTCAAACTCGAGTACGGCAACATATTTACCATGGAGACCTTTCAACGTCAACAGACCAAGAATATGGTTTCACCAGCCCGAAGCCATCGTCATCAATTGAAGAATTACTTCACAACGAATTATGTACGCACACGTTATAGAAGTCCTCCCGAACGAAATCACGGAGGAAGTAGAAGACCTCCTGGAAAATCTATCTACAGAGAAACAATTCGACTTGATAAAAGAAGCAATTCTCCAAAGACATGAAAGGTCTGATAATGCAAAGTTGAAAGAACTTCTCAACGACGTTTCGATGGGTGACAGGACGCCTTCTCAACTTCTGAGGTTCATGAAAAGTCTTCTGGGCCGCACCATGCGCCAGTTATAGTTCGAGAAGTTACCACAATCGATGACGTATATCCTAATCATTTTCTCCGAAGAGATAATACTGTCTCAGCTCGCCGAACACGCCGATAGGATTGCAGACATTTACTATCAGAAACCAACAGTTTCTAACAGAGAACAACGAAGAAGACAAGCAGTTTCGCACCTATGCGAAAGATGTAGCAAGAACATAAAAGGTCAATCACAGCCTGCCTTTCACAGGCCAACACAAAGATAGAACTCCAATAAGATTCAATCACCCGCAGAAAAATACCTATGCTATTACCATTTCAGGTTTCGTGAAAAGGCACACAAGTGTGTCAAGCCATGTTCCTTTTCGAAGAAGGATTTAAACGGCTGCCAGCAAGTAACGGCGACTACTCCAGCTGGTAACATCAAATCAAGTCGCCTATTTTACATTCAAGACCTAAAATCTAATAGACACTTTTTAATTGATATAGGAGCAGAAATAAGTATTATTCCTCCGACATCAGCTCAAAGATCTTCCTTGGATAATCAAAATGTTACTAGCTGCAAATGGCACTACTAACCAAACTTTCGGGACCTTTGCAGCAAACATAAATTTTGGAATGAAACGATACTTTCCTTGGATATTTTGATTGTAGATGTGAAATCACCAATCATCGGTGCTGATTTTCTTTTACACTTCAATCTTTCGGTGGACTTAAAGAACTGCCGTTTGATTGATAACAACACAAACACATCTGTTGTGTGAAGCATCAGAAGCAGCAACACAATAGGAATTCGCCCTGCCTTGCTTACGTGTGATTGAACGTATTTGGATATTTTTTTAAAAATTCCAAATCTGAGTAAACCAATTTGTTATGATGTTAAAATCAAACATCACGTTACACATCATATCACTACTCGCGGCCAACCAGTGTACTCGAAACGGCGTTGCCTAAATCCAGACAAACTAAAAATTGCAAGAGCTGAATTCCAAAACATGCTGGACCTTGGCATCATTCGTCCGTCTAACAGCCCATGGTCTTCCCCTCTTCACATAGTTCCTAAAAAGACAAATAGGGAATGGCGACCTTGTGGAGACTACAGAACGCTGAATGCTGCGACTGTACCTATCCTATTCCACACATCCACGATTTTTCTTCCTCCTTATCCGGAGAGTAAATTGTTTTCTCTTTTCACGAAAAATCGTGCATATCATTAAAGAAGACAAGCCGAAGAAGACAAGCCGAAGGCAACTATCTGCACTCCGTTCGGACTTTTCGAATTCTATGTTCTTTCCTTTGGCCTACGAAATTCTGCACAGGCCTTTCAAAGATTTATAGACGAAGTCCTCCTCGGTCTTCCCTTTGTCTTTGCGTACATTGACAGCAAGCAGCTAACCCTAGGAACATCAAAAACATTTTCCTAAGAGACATTCAGACGCCTTGATTACTTTGGTTTAAATATCAGAAATGCATTTTCTTCTGGTCTTCAATGAACACTCAACATTGTATTCTTTGTCAGAAAACAAAACTCCACCTGCATACAAAAAGAAATCATGGTGTATTTTCAACTCCAGATGGTCATTTCTCACATGTGCACATCGACATTGTATGGCCATTACCTACATCCAATTAGCACTCATATATCTTGACCATGATCGACAGATTCACTCGCTGGCCTTCCATTCATGCCATCAATGATATTTCTGCAGAAAATATAGCAAAAATGTTCATCGAACGCTGGGTCTTGAACTTTGGTATTCCTAATACAATCACAACAGGCCAACAATTTCAATCAGCTCTCTTTCAAGAGCTAATGAAAACCTTGGGAAATACCCTCTAAAACTACGGCATATCATCCTTGCGTTAATGGCTTGTTGGAAAGATTCCGCCGTCAAGTAAAAACTGCACTTGCTTCTCAACCTAACCCAACCAAATGGAGTGACTATTTGCCGATAGTTCTTCTTGGACTCCGGTCCACGATTAAAGAACACATCAAAAGCAGAGATGGCATATGGTACAACCTTACGGCTACCTGGTGAATTTTTCACACAACATAACCAAAATGCCATTTCAGCTTCAAATTATGTGTCTCGCTTAAAACAAAACATGGCAAAACTTTCCTTTACACTGACGCGTGTACATTCCAACGTGGCATATCTACCTCCTAACACAAATGTTAGTGCGTTTATTTTCGTCCGTCGGGACACGATTAAGAAATCGCTGCTATCCAATTTCGACGGATCTTACAAAGTATTAGAACGATCAGATAAATTTTTCATAATCGAAAAAAACCCCCAATAAAAAGGACTCTGTCTCAAATGACAGCCTACATTGAGAAATCATGTGATCAGCCTACGTAGACGAAGATAAAGGCAAGAACGTCTTGTGAACATGCGAAAAAGATCATCCAATCAGACAAACTAAATCTGGTAGACATAGTCACCGGCCTGCAAATCTCAGAAATTATGTATCACAATGCACACATACAGACATACATACATAAAATAAATATTAACAGACTAATCACACACTCTTCTCTTTCGATATATTCTATATCGATCCGAAAAGTGTAGTAATTATAGGAAATGATGCAATTCTTGACAAGGAAGATTCTAGAAAAAACGTATCAACTTTGGCGCAATTTTTAATATATAAAAAACGCCTATGCATGTTTTTTAAAAGATAAAACACTCGACCACATATTTTAGCCAATAGGATGTACAAAAAATACGCGGTCGCTTCGTAAGAAATTTGTGGAGCGAACGCGCGTGTCCGTGATCCCATCAGAACACTTAAAAAACGAGAATATTTTCAAACCGCTTCAGAACAATTTACTTGTCCGGAAAGATGAACACAACTGTGTTTCACCGCAGCCCACTCATTTGACCACTGAATGAAGAGTATCAAAATACAGTTCTCGACTTGGCGATAATGCTTTTAACGCCACGCTGCTGCTTATATTTCTCTATAACTCGCACAGACTTTAAAGAAAAACAACACGAACGATTAATTTTTGTTATCAGATATTTCCACAAATTTTTGTGTTGTAAAAAGAAAAGGAAATAAAAACTTCTTTATTTTGTAGCACAAATGTTAATCTTTTTCTATTAACATTAGCACTACTACAAGAGTATAAAAATGTTATTTTTATTATTTTAAAAATGTTATCACTGTATGAATGTATAATCGTTTAGGTTGTTTTTTAATACACGTTTTTTTTTTAGAGAAGTGTATTTTTATGAATGCCAGGTTTGTGTAAAAATGATTACATTTTTATGACCTTTTCGGCTCAGCAGTTGAAAACCGCCACGATTTGTGAATGATCCGTTTCCAGTTTAGGGAAGATGACGTTTTCGTATATATTGACCAATGAGAGACGTGGTCTCAAGTTCGAGAAACGACCCGAATGGAGTGGCCTTGTGAGCCTAATTTTTCAAATAATTAGAGATCAGGTCAGTAGATACGGGTAAGAACAAAGCAGGTCAACATCAAAAAAGGTATTTGACATCAAGAGTCAAACATCAAAGAAGGCACCAGTTACCGGTTCTCCTGTAGTTGCACAGCCAAGAGATGCTCGTGGGGTTACTGAAAGTGGGTCTTTAGCATTCTACTTCCATTTGATTGTATTATTATTTTCGATTCAGCGAATACTATTGGTCAAAAAAGATTTCAGTGCATTTTCTATGTAATAGTTCCATTCGCCGGCAAATTTTGTGCAAAATTGGATCACAGAAACTTGTATTTAAGTCTGATTGCTGATTGGTTGTTAAATGTAAAAATGTATACAATACCTACGCAATCTTGTTTGCCGCCAAGATTTTTTGAACAAGTTTTGGAGCCGGTCACGTGTCCTAAAAGAAAATAAATGCCACAACGCGAGCGGATCTCACCAGTGAGACAACGAGTATTTAACTACAACGTACGCCGCTGCCGAATGCCTTTCTAACTCATCGTATTCTTGTTTTATATTTATTTCCAGCAGTGAAATTTTTCATCAGTAATAATTTATCTTGTAATTTTAGCTTGAGAGCTCACAGACCTCAAAACTCACTCTCAGCACATTTTTATTCAGTAGATTGCTCGGCAAGGAATTCTCGATAATTTATATCGAATCAACTCAGAAATGTAAAGTTTAATTTAAAAGTTTCTCTTTAAACACGAATCACAATTTTTGATCTTCAACTTATATTCAAATTTTCTCTCACTCAACAAACTTTCAAGAATCATCTACGACGAACTTTTTGTGGAAGAACAACACTTTCTTCTTTGAAAACTTTCCTTTCAACTGGAATCTACTTTCGAGCGTTGAGAAGGCTGATGTAAGTTGCGTGTTGAAAGGGCTGTTCCCCACAATTATTTATTTTGTTAGGAAAGGTGTGGAAAGGTGTGTGAAATACAATAGGAACATGGAGTGAAAAACATAACAATTGAACTTACTTATTAGATATTGAAATTACAATACATGCATGCGAACTAAAAAGTGGGACTTAGATTAGGTAAATATTTGTGTCTAGACTCATAACGAAAGTGTTATAATTAAATGCAATTTAGAGATTGAGTTTGTTGCATGTTAGAAATTGTCTATGTTGCATGTTGGGGAGAGTTCAGAGATTGTACTTGCGTGAAATGTCGTAAAGTTCTTGAAAGTCATATTTTGGCAGTGGTGTTGAGTGACGAAGAGAAGTTAGGTTCGAGAGTAATTTTACTTAAATAGTAGTGAATATATTCTTGTTCACTTTAGGTAAGTAAAGTTTGTTTTTAAGTTCGAAAGTTCTTTAACGTCTGACTGCGTTAGTCAAGACGGGAGTTCCTTGAGCGTTACATTTTGGCAATATGTGAGCGGTCGAAATTGGTTGTCGTTGTCGTCGTGGTTTGCTCGGGTCTGGTCTGCTCAGGACTGCTCTGGACTGCTCCGCGTGAGGCGTGTTCTTGGGTTTTTATACCATCTAGTAGGCTCCGGGGAGAATGGCGCGTAACATGATCGTGCGCGTGGGAGCGATCTGATTGGTCAATACTGACCAATCAGCAAGCTAGATTGACGGTGATTAACCAATGAATGCCTGTTGATTATCTGTAAGTACGATGTTGGTAAAATCGTAACAGGAAGAGTGCATTTCTTAGCAGAAACTCGTGGACGAGTCTACAAGACCCTGATGAAAAAAAGTCCCAAACTTGATTAAAAAACATTTTTATTGTCTAAATGTTTATGTCATTATTAAGAAGAAAGACCAAAGTATTTTGGGGTATTTTTTTAAAAAAATAATGAATCCTTTCTAGCACGTCTGAAATTTTAGCTAAAAATCTTGTTTTTTTTTATTTGTCATCAAAATTGACGTAAAATCAATCATGTCAACCATTATTGACAGTTTTGAAAACAAAAGTGAATTTCTCCGTTTAAAAATCTTGTAAAATTCAATTATACTTTTTTCGAAAGTTATTTTAGGAAAATTAGAAAATTTAAAGTATACTTAATGTAATTTTAAAGAAACATTACTTACGTTTTTAGCAGAAATTTTTTAAAGAGAGACATGCCCAACCGTGGTGAGGTGATTGGTTTTGGGAGGTGTTAATTGACGCACATCAATGTATCGACAACTTACGCCAGAAGAATTTATCGGATGGTAGGACAGAAGTGACAAAATTTGTGCTAATTTTAAGTGGACCTGGTTAGTAGATTTAAATAAAAAATACACTTTCAGAAAATTTTTTGCCTTACATTTGAAGGAGAATTCGGGAGTAAAAATAACATTTAAACTACGAAAAAATACATTTAAAATTCAAATTTTATAACAGACAAAAAAAGAGTAACATAATTGTTACGTACACCTATTATAAAATTTTATGGTATTTTTTAAAATTAAGTTTTATATTGCCTCAGTTATTGTTGAGTCTTGACTCATTGTTGAATCTCGCCTAATGCATGGAATAATAATGCAACACAAAATGTACTTAGAACAAGAATGTATTATAACAAGAAAGTGTACACAATAAGTACATATAGTATTTCTGTATATTTCTGGGAAGACGTTCCTGGAGAATGTGTTGACTAGTCGCAGTCGATCAGAGTCTCTAGTTGGATCTCGTGATTCCTCCCCCTCGTCTTCCGGTACCAACCACTATTTATATAGTTGGTAGTCACCTATGCAGATTAGGTGGATCCTACCACAACACCCCCCTCCCAAGCCTTGGAATCCTTTTGGATTTCAAACTGGCTTCTATATGGGATGATGATTATGGTTATTTCTTTGTAGATCCCCTTTGCATAGTTCATATGTATATCTGTTTTTTGGGGGGGTTTTTTCAATATCTTTTTCGTTTTGGATTCACGTCCAATGGGTCCGTGAACTTTCGTTTCCTACCGGATCTTCTCGGTTCAGGAGCACTCTGCGGAGGTTCTACTTGAAAAGTATCATACATTACATCAATGGGATCTTCCTCCTCATCCGGTATACTCTCTTCATGCTCTAGCACGTAGCATTTTTTGAGTTGGTTCTGGTGCCTCTTATGAGTATTCTTTGGCCCTTTTATTATGTAAATCAGGTCACCGATTCTCTTATCCACTATGCCTCGCTCCCAGAACTCAATGTTGTTTCTATAGCACTTGAAAAAGACCTTCTCTCCGGGGGCGTATCTTTTTCTAGCTGTATACATAGTGTTCTTTATTCTATTTCTTCCTGGCAAAAGCTTGTCAAACACTGACTTAACTTTCCTAGCGAACATTAGTTCAGCTGGTGCCATGTTTGATGGTGTTCTCTGGTTTGGCGTGATTCTGTATACTTGTAGGAATTGCTGAAGCGCCTTTTCCGTTGGAACTCCTGAGGCTTTCTTCAGAGCGCGCTTTAACGTATCTACAAATCTTTCTGCGAGTCCATTGGATCTCGGATGATACGGCGGCGTCGTTATGTGGTTAATTTGATATAACTCACAAAATTCCTTAAATTCGTCAGAAGTGAATTGTGTACCATTGTCACTCACAATACACTCTGGCACACCGAACCGTGCAAATAGTTCATGCAAAAAAGTTGTTGTGGTATTGGACGTAGGCTTTTTGCAGCGTAGTACTTCCGGCCATTTTGTAAAGCTATCTACCACTATTAAGTAGTAATAATCTTCTACTGGACCAGCGAAATCAATGTGTAATCTTTCCCACGGATGATCCGTCTTTGGCCATGGTTTGTGTACTATAGGTGGTGCCTTAGCTACTAACGCACACCCTTTACATCGATGAACCATGTTTTCGATATCCACATCCATTCCTTTCCAATATACAAAGCTTCGCATTAAGCTTTTTGTTCTATTAATCCCCGGGTGACCCATATGAAAGTCCCGTAGGATTCTTTTCTGCAACTTTTTTGGTACTACTACTCTCTCACCATATAATAAAATTCCGTCACAAATTGAATAGATCTCCTGAACTTTTTGGTCATTTGCTACCATTTTACTTTTTATTCCTAAAATGAAATCATCGCTTTCAGATTCTTTTTTTATTTCCTTTGATGTAACCGGTAGCTCTCTTACAATGTTGTTTACCATGCTTTTCACCTCATAATCTGCTCTGATATTTGCAATAATTGTTTCTTCGAATCCTTCATCTTTATTCGGTACGAGTCTTGATAAGGTATCCGCATGAATTATATTTTTGGATGATAGGTGCTTTATGTGGAAATCATAATTGAGAAGAATGGTTCCCCATCTTAACAGTCGATTTGCCGTGTAAACGGGTAACCCTTTCTTTGACCCAAAAATAGTGATCAGAGGTTTATGGTCCGTTTCTAACCTGAAATGTCTGTCGTAGATGTATCTATGAAATTTTGTTATGGCAAAAATGATACTCAGCGCCTCCTTTTCTATCTGTGAATAACTTCGCTCTCCTGGGAGTAATGCCCTCGAAGCATGCGCAATCGGTTTTCTAGAACCATCTGGCATTATGTGTTGAATACATGCTCCTACCCCGTATGAACTAGCATCACTTGCCACTACAATATCCAGTTTAGGATTGTAATGGGTTAAAAAGAGGTCGGACGTAAGCATTTTCTTAATTTCATCAAAGGCTTTTTGACATTCTACCGTCCATTCCCATGCCTTGTCTTTTTTCAGTAGTTCATTCAACGGAGCTCTTAGATTGTACATTCCTTTAATGAACGCTTGATAATAGTTCGCGAGCCCCAGAAAACTCTGTAGTGTCGCCACGTTAGTGGGCGTCGGCATGTTTCTAATCGCAATGGACCTTTCCGGATCTGGAAATCTGCCATTTTTGTTGATTATGTGACCTAAATACTTAATTTCCTCCAAACCAAATTCACACTTTGATTCTTTGACTTTAAATCCAAAGTCCTGAATCTTTTTAAATACTTGATTGAGGTGCTCTCGATGTTCGTCGACGTTTGCACTCCTTACTATAATATCATCTAAGTAGGCACACGCAAAGTCTAAGTCATTCAACATGACGTCCATGGCTTGTTGAAAAATGGCTGGTGCCACTTTAATACCAAAAGGAAGCCTGTTGTACTTGAATAAACCCCTATGCGTGTTTATCCCTAGTAACTTCGAACATTCTTCTTCGACGGGAATTTGGAGATAGGCATCTGATAAGTCGATTTTTGAAAAAATCTCTCCGCCATTTAGCTTGTTAAAAATCTCCTCAGGACTCGGTAACGGGTAATGGTAGTCCTTAATTACAGAGTTCAACCCTGTCGAAAAATCAACGCAGACTCTGATTTGGTTTGATTTCTTTTTTATGCACACAATCGGCGCAGCCCATGAATTAGATTCTACTTTTGAAATAATTCACATTTTTTCCAACCTATCAAGTTCTTCGTTAACTTTCTCTACACTTGCGAAAGGCACGTTACGTTTCTTTTTAAATATAGGCATAGTATTTTCTTTTAATTCAAATTTAGCTTCAAACTTGTTACATCTTCCAAGACCAGGTGTAAAGGTTTCCGGAAACTTTTTCTTTAATTCATCTTTAATGTCCTGTCTTGATTGCGTATTACTTTCTACTTTTCTGCAGAATGAGTTTAACGGTTTATCCCACAATTCGAATGTTTCAATAAAATCTGTATCCAACAAGTTTTCTCCATTTTTCAGAATGAAAACTTTTATTTTTTTAACGATCCCATTCAATTTCATTGGAAGTACAACCTCGCCTTCGAAGTTAATTTGCTTTCCAGTTACCGTTCGAGCGAGTTTCGTTGACTTCATTATTGTAGGCCTTTTTAAAATTTTCCATGTTTTATCGTTCATTATTGTTAAATCTGACCCCGAATCGAGTTGAAATTTGATATTCTTTTTGAATATTTCAGTCGTCACATATTTCCTCAAATCTCTATCTGATTTGATATTCGAATTTGTTTGTCTAATTCGGCTCTTGAATTTTTTCGTTTTACAACACGATCCTTTGTGACCATTCTTTTGGCACACGAAACATTTCTTATTTCTATATGGGCAATTTACCTCCCAATGTCTGTCGTTACAACGTCTGCAATTATATGGTGGGACTTTTTTATTTTCGTTCTTTTTATTTTCTTGTCTATTATTAAAATACGCTGAATTTTTTCTCCAATTTTTCTCTAATGGGTACTTTGACTGCTTTTTTATTTTTTTAATATAAGCAATACCAGCTTTTTCGATTTTTTGCGACTCTTTCTTTAAACTTACGGCCCGTTGACACTCCTCTGCTAACTTTTGCAGGGTAAGGCCTTGTTCAGATTCGAGTTTAGACAAAACTCTACGTCTTATTTCGGCACTCTTACTGGATACCAGTCCTTGAGCAAAAATTAAACACTTGAATTTTTCAACCGTAATCTCTGCCAATCTGAAATTGTCACAATGTCTATTCACTATAGATGCATATGTTAAGTAATCCTGATCGTCGGATTTAGAGACATTCATGCATAACCATCGCTTATGCCAAAGCGACATATTTGCTCCAAACAGCTCTTTTAGCAATTTCACTGTTTCCGAGAATTCCAATTCAGTTGTTTTTCTCGGTAGAATAAAATCTACAAATTTGCTATGTTCTGCTGTACCTAGCTTTCTTAGTAATAGACTGACTTTTCTTGAATTCGACCAGTTTTCACAGTCTGTGTAGAAAATATCTTCATATCGTTTAAAGTACGCTTCAAACGTTTTTTCTTCGTCTGGCACATAGTTGAAAGTTTCCAGCGAATTAAATATGGTGTTATTATAGTATGAAGAATTTCCCTCATTTGCCTGATAGTTGTTTAATTTCTTCAGTGTTAACTTTTGAATTTCTAAAAGTCTTTCCTCTTGTCGTTCTTGATATTTTTGCATTGCTATCAATTGTTCTTGCTGTGCTATCTGTTGGGATTTGAATAATTCGGATATGACTTTGGATAGTTCATCCATCTTTAGCTGATAGTGTTCATGCAACAAGGAATATACTTTTAATTTGTGTATCCACGAATATCATATAAGCTGACCAAAAAATCGAAACAACGTACGACTTTTATATTTTATGTCTTGCTTTTACATTCACGCCCGTGCTAATCAACTTTGGTATTTTTTTTTTCGTGAACAGAGAGCGTCGGACTTTTTTTTCGTTTTCGACTTCTGTTCGCGTATTTCAATGACAACGTCTGATTTTCTTATCAGAGGTAATTCGTCACTATATTGTTGAACAAATAATTTTAAAAAAATAATTTTTTACAGTTTGTTACCTTTCAAAGTCGACACGGTGTATTTGTGCTCCTTTTAATCCATGCATGTTTTTGTAGTCGGCCAATTTTTCTTTTTAGAGGGTGTCTCGTTGTAGATAATTTTTTAATTTAAAATTACCGTTATTCGATTACGACACCTTTCAATTTTTCTGAGTGAAACGTTCTTTTATGCTTAGTCGTCTTTTAACGAGTTTTACATATCCAGAAGTTCAGAATCCTTCGTCGTTACGTTAACGTTGGACTTTGAATTAATAGTTTTTTTTTTCAGCCTGGGTTCTTCAATGACTTGTCCCAATTGTTGAAAACTCTCACTATTAATTCTTTCTTCTTTCCGTATGGTTCGTTCTACTTCTTTGCCATTGTTGAAACTTGGCGTATGGTTCGTTCTACTTCGTGGCCATTGTTGAAACTTGACGTATGGTTCGTTCTACTTCGTCGCCATTGTTGAGTCTTGACTCATTGTTGAATCTCGCCTAATGCATGGAATAATAATGCAACACAAAATGTACTTAGAACAAGAATGTATTATAACAAGAAAGTGTACACAATAAGTACATATAGTATTTCTGTATATTTCTGGGAAGACGTTCCTGGAGAATGTGTTGACTAGTCGCAGTCGATCAGAGTCTCTAGTTGGATCTCGTGATTCCTCTCTCCGTCTTCCGGTACCAACCACTATTTGTATAGTTGGTAGTCACCTATGCAGATTAGGTGGATCCTACCACAACAGTTATGAATTTTTTTCCTGAGACAATATAGAAATTAAATAAAATACCATTACATTTCATAAATGAAATAGGTAACTCATTTATGAAATGAGATTTTATTTCTTTTAGAAACATTTTGAAAATGCGACGCTAATGGTCACTCAGAGAATATGACACGCTCTAACAGTACGAAAGTATAGTAATAATGAATGATTCCTCGCGATCAGGGGAAATAACTCTAGCACACGTGATATTTTTTTCACAAATGTGCTCCCATAGTTTTGTCGGAGACGATTTTAGTACATTTTTTTTTGCATAATATGACATTATTTTCAAAATAGATGCATGTAACAGATTGTAGCATGCTTTCTAATTTATGATCTGTAAAAATAGACCTTTTAATAAGAGCATTTCCAGAGTCACTCAGTTTCAAACTTAATTTAAAACATTTATCAGGTTTTTCACATTTTTCATTTAAAATTGAAAAAAAAAGAAAACAATTCTTGTAAAAATTCATTTTTCATCGAAAAAGAAATTGGCTTCAGACAAAAGCGTCCTTAATATATATTATTCATAAAACCCCATTAAAAGCTTTTTTTAAATTAAATAATGTCTTAGTTTTATTGAGTTTTGTAATTTACAATTCAGAGCTAAAGTTTGGGTATTTCCATATTTCTTTACAAAAAAATCAATGATTTATATTCTTCAAGGTCTTCTGCATTAATTTTTTTAAAAAAGTTTCGAGTTTTCAAGTTTTCATAAAATTAAGTAAGGAGGCGGGGGGTAACAGATATAACAAAAAATTTACTATGACTATCTAAAAAACAAACATTTCTAAAATAAATTCATCCATTTTTTAATAAGTTCTGAATGTTTCGTTAAAATCAGACGATTATTTAATTTTTCCAAGAATTTTCACATTAAGCTAATCACACGGACTAAAAAAAAATAAAAATAAAATAACACTACTCACCTGACACACCGGATTGATCATGAGACACTAATTTCCAAATCTCGTTGCCAATTTATGCGGCAATTTTACAAGACAAAAGGCTATGTAGACTATAAATATTCTTTATTCGGCTATGAGTCGTCACTCAATATACACAGTCAGTATAATTATAGTTCTGTTTGCTTTCGCCTTGGACTTGATTCCTGATATCAACCCAGCGACCAATGTCAAGTAACTCAGTCCTCTAATGGTTCTTCTCTAAACTATATTGGAACAATCCGAAAGTTGTAGTTACTGCTGATTTAAGCAGATTTTCCTGATACTGATAGGGTTATCAACGCATGCGTGTCTAGCGAAAAGGTTTAACGTCTGCTACAGCCCCACACCCTGTTCTTTGGATTGATGGCGAATGTAGTTATCAACGTGTCATTACCTAATGATACTTTCCGCCCAAATTTAGTTTGTCTATTTGGTGTGGTTGTTTGCTGTGATGTAGCTATATAATGTTGTGGCTCATTTTTTTTTAGTGTCACAGTTGGTCTTGTTGATGTTGTTTCTTCGCCTATGTGAGTATTTTCTACTAATTCAAGTTTAAGCCTTAAGTTTTAAGTCATTTTTGCTTTTTTCTGTACATTAAAATGTTTGTCGGTAATCTTTATTACTTTATATGGACTCTGGTATGTAGGATGCAATGGCTTCCAGGTAGCGTTGATGGAATCATCCATATTTACTACTCACCACTGAATTAAAATACACTATTCTACCAAACCAGTTTTAGCCAATCAGCACTTCACGTTTTAAATCTCGACTTTTCTTTGGTTGAGACAACACAAAATGTGTAGCAATTGTCTAAAATCTACCTTTCCGCTCAACACTCTGGAGCCGATTTTAGACTCATGAAATAAATATGATCGTTCGATCCAGTTCAAGCAGTCAGCCACACAACCTCCGAGAGATGCTAAACGAATCCACGCGTGTCATTACACTGACCTAAAGAATCTTTCGCGCGTCAACTTTTCTGTCTCAGTAATCATCAAACTTTATCTACAAATTTCTAAGAAAAGTGATAATATACACTACCAAAATAGAAATTGTAATCAGCAACCAGATAAATTCAAACCAGTCAAAGGTAAGTAACTCCTGAAGACTTAAGACATTTATTTCCTATTTTAATCACGCACACAAACTAACATTTATTTCTACATAAGTGACATTTTTCAATCTACACAATTTAATCTGTTTGAATACATGAACAATCTTGAACTGTGAATTATTAAGACATCAAATCAATACATGGTCATACTTTGCATTATTCAATCACAAGTTCATGTGTATATAAATTGTATATAAATGTCTATTATTATTATTGAAACCTAAAATACAGTTGTTTCTTATTGAATTACCTTGCAATTGATTCGTTTTGAATGCTCACCTTTTTATATTTGTTGTGGATTAATATTGTTGAACCTTCTGATAGATCAAACTCATAAAAATCCCCAACAGCGTCATTACGCACAAACACATATTCACTGTCAAAGAGATTTTAGGGATGTACCATTGTCTGCTTATAAAACATGCTGGGGTAAACTGCATTTTGAGATCCTGCGTTTTAAATCATGTACAAAGGATAATGTAGGATGTAAGTCTTTGTTGTGTTGGTTAGTGGAGAAAATTCCTGTGGAATTGATGGGGTTTGTTTTCCTCTAACTTTAATATTTATCATGTTATCAGGGAGGGTTTGGCTATGCATTTGTACGGAAAAATTACATCAGCTCCTCGTATAGGCATCCTCACAAAACTGTCCAAGTGAAATCGGCTAGGTTTAGGGTAAGTTCTTGTTTACCATAAATCTGGATTTTAGAACCGTTCGCTGCCTGCAGTTGAAATGTTAAAGGAGTTATTATCCAGGTGTGAGTGGAATAACACTCAATTTTGCTCTAGTATCAACAAGGAATGTGTAGCCATTGTTTTTATCCTTTATATAAAACAAGTAACATTTTGTGCTTGTTCCAGTCACAGTCGTCGCCATTACTGGTTGGAACTGGGTTCTTGGGTCGTTGAAGTTGCCTGCTGGATGAGTGCATTTCTTGGTGTCTTTGCTAAATTTGGAATGGTACCAGCATACTCCGTTCTGGGGCTGCCTATTTCTGAATTTCTCTGCTCAAACACTTGCGGTGGGTGTTTTTGAACTGGGGGCATCTCCTGGGTCTACTGTATGGAAGTATGAGAGAATGTAACTGTGCTTTCAGTTTTCTCATTTTAGCCTTCATTTAACGGAGTTTTGTGTTCATCTGTGATGACAAGTATATTTATTATTTGACTACTTCCCTCATGTCCGCAGCATTTGCTAGCTTATCTAGTGGCGTAACATCTGCCATCGGAGCTAGAATTAGTGCTGCAGCAGTAGGAAGTATATCCAACCACAATCGTCACAGAATTTTCTGTGATATTGAATTTTGTCTCAGGTGGCTCTTTATGTGTTGCTGGAGTTGTGAAGCGGTTCTGTATCCAATTTTTATGTTGTTAAACAGTTCTTGAAATATGGCTTCTCTGGATCTACTCATTCTCTTTATAATCGTTGCTTCGAGCGTGTAGTATGAGTTAATTTCTGGAACTGCCTCAAAAATATCTGCTACTTCGTCAACCACATCCGGTCGTAGAGGTTCCACAACACAGGCAAACTTTGTTTTTTGAAACTGTAAACAGTTCTTGCAACAATTGCAAGAGTTGTAAGGTGATAAGCGGAAGTTTAGAGATACCTCCATAGGTTCATCGTTGTTAACAGGCATCATGTTGTGTCCTGTAGATGACAGTTTTTTTGTGAAGTTTTAGTGAGAAATTCCATTTTTTAACCAAAGGAGACTGTCGCTCGCTGTGTTAAATTACGCTTGTCAACAGATAATTTTCATCAGGAATATTATGAGCTATATTATATGTAGTTTTGTCCGCTGATTTCAAAAATGTAATCGGATTTCTTCCATCAGGGAGAGATCCTCTGATGAGCTGAGGTGGGCTTAAAACTGATCAGCTGCATCGCAACCTGTAAAAATCTTAGATAGGAAATTATTGATTTGTATTTTATTACTAATTGTGTGTATTATATAATTATATGAATTATTTAGAAAATTTTATGGTTCAGTCAAGCATTTTTCACAAATTATTCATTAGCCATATTTGGTATCTCCATAAATTTTACTTTTTTTTTTTAGTTATCCGATACTCGTCACCCGTCCAATCTGATGTCCAATCTGATGTCCAATCATCAAACTCTATTCAAAATGCCAAGACATTTCAAGAACATTCCTTATATATTTTGTTATGGCTGTGGTTCATTTACCACCAAAACTCAGCAATATGTCATCACAATTGAAATCAAGAAGTTCTACCCGTTGTACTTTGGATGCTCTCTCTGGGATCAAGATAAAAGTTGGGTACTACATCTCATTTACTCAGTTTGTTCCAACGAACTAAGGGATTGGCTTAATAAAAGGTAGAGAGCAATGCCGTTTTCTGTACCTGTGATATGCAGAAAACCAAAGGATCATTTCAAAGAATGTTATTTCTGCATTGTTAATGTATGTGGATTTACAGTTAAGACCAAGCGTAAGATTGTGTATTCTAATTTAGAATCAGCAAGAAAACAAGTACCACACAACGATGATGACTTTCCTGTTCCAGTACCATTCGAGGATGGCCTTCAAATGTCTGATGTAGAGGCATTTTGTGAGGAAACTAGTAGTGATATGGAAACAACCGAAGTGGATGCAGTTTTTGTTCTTGAAAATGAAAACGAACCGCAGAAATTTTCTCAATCATAGTTAAAGGATTTGGTTAGAGACTTGGCATTGTCAAAGGATAAAAGCTGAACTTTTATCATCTCGTCTCAAAGAAAAGTGTCGGCTTAAGGACGATGTTTGTATTACACATTTCAGAAATAGAAAAAAGGATCTGACTTTTTTCTTCTCTGTGAACGGACCACTTTGTTTCTGTAATAACAGTGATGAGTTCCCGGTTTGTACCAAGAACATGTTCCATCTGAATGGCGCTTATCTAAGAGAAGAAACAACCCATTCCCGTAGGATATTCAGTGCACATGAAGGAGGGTTATGAGAACATTCAGATACTCCTCGATGCCATAAAGTACTCAGAATACAACTGGAATATATGTGGAGACTTAAAAGTGACAGGAATGTTGATGGGAATGCAGTCAGGATTCACAAAATATTGCTGCTTTTTATGCCTTTGGGGCAGTCGTGCAACTGCCACGTACTGCATGCAATCAGAGTGACCTCGGCGAGAATGATATGAGCCACGAGTTTCTGACGTCCAGAGTAAACCATTAGTAAAGCTAGGAAATGTTCTGTTGGCAAGAAACGCTAAACACTTCTTTCTTTCTTTCTTTCTTTCTAGTCAAATCACCCGTCTTACAAACATTCCTCTTAATAATAATTTAAAAATGATTCGGCAGACGATTTTTGGTGATTGCCTTATTAGGTTCTTCTTCGTTTGATACTGTGTGTCTGAATAATGCCGCTTTTATTGAGGTTACCAATGTTTCTCGGCCTTATCTTTCTTTCTTTTTTCTTTCATTTTTTCACTGAAACCAAGCACTGTATTTCCCTTTCTTTCCACGCTATCAAAATGGAATAGTCCGTCATTTATGAGGCATTAACAAGGCGTAACGGTCTCGCGAACTAACGAAATGAGGGACAAGCAAAATTATAATAAGATTTTGCACACAATAGTTTTGATTCCATACAATAAATGGCCACGAAAATATCATATCTTGTATTTATTACACCTTATAATTACATGAATTACGTCCCCAAACGTGAAAAATACAGGATCAGTAACATAAAAATGTGACCTGATAGCAAAAAATCGACTTTAGATTCGTAATCAGCATGATTAAAATGCTGTCGACCAATGTTATCAATGATGTCACTGAAAAAAAAGAAAGAAAAGGTTTATTTCGAATTAATGTATATTCATCATTTCACACAATTCAATAGGCTTTTATTTTCCACTTGACAAAACATATTTCTTGTAGAAGTCAGCAGTGGATTTGGAATTAAATTTTGATTTAAAAACTCCAAATGATATTTTTCTGCCACTTGCTCAACAAAATAATTAGATAATTAGTGGCTAGGGGTCAAGTTGGCGAGCCGGACAAAAATCCTTCGCGCGTAGGATGTGGCCGGTAGTTGTCAACCCCTGGTTTAAACTCCAGTCACTAAGATATTGTAGAACCTCAGTTTGCAGACCTCAAAAGCAATTTTCGTTTCAAATTTGGGATGAGGAGATTCGACAATCTGCAGAAAGACAACAAGACAAAATGGGAAACAAATCAGAATGTGGTGAGTCAAAACTTCTGAAAATATGTTCAAGGGCTGATTAACTTGTTAGTTAAAAAAATATCTGGCCCTCTGAATGCAATCCATAAGCTATATGACGGCCTCCTCAGTAAATATATAATATGGGAGCCATTCGTTAAGAATGGGTGAACATCATGTATCTAAAATACCAGAAACTAATAACTGGGGTATGACAAAAAAAAATGACTACCGTGGCAAAGGAAGGTAATATAAAAGAAACAGAAGTGGCAGCTGAGGTAGCTACGCTTGATAACAAAGCTGCAGTAGAGGAAGCAAGAAGAACGTTACGTTGAAAGCTCCAAGTTCTAGATTCAGGATTGTTTCACGGATTAAAGTGTTGGCTAGTGTATTTGGCAGTATAGTAATTGTGAGTTTAATCCCTGGGTGGGTAGTACAGATATACTCAAGCTTACTAGAAACAAGATTAGCAATTGAATAAATAAACAGTGAAAAGATAGTTAACCGAAGACGCGATATCTCTAGAAATGGACAGCGGAATGAAAACAATCTATCTCGTAGATTGAATAAAAGGTTCAGTTCGAAATTAACTAAAGGTTATCCGGATCGACAGCATCTGAAAAAAGGCCAGAGAGCACGACGGCCAAAACGTTGTGATACTAACAAAATCTTTTTTAAGAACATTATTCTGACTGTAAAGAGTTTCATTGAATACTTGAGTATCAACTAATGTATATTCATCATCTACTTTTAAATAATCGCAAAAATGCCAAGTTCTGTACTCAAATGCATTTGTCATTATTTGAAAGCTAAATAGTTATGACCGAGTATATGCGACTGGTTTTTAAATATTTTTAACAAAACTCATTTTATTAATAAGGTTACATTAAAAGTACTTTTAAGGAGGTCACCATTTTATAGCGGCATTGATAAGTCAGTCATTGTGTCATTGTAAACCGTAATCTGTATGACTGAAAATTTGATGGTAAATAAATAGATGCATACTGGTTTGCCGCCGTTACGTATTTTGAAATAAATGTGAGGAAGAAACAAGTATGCATAATAAAAATTATAATTATTATTTTGAAAAAAAAAATGAAATTAAGTGTACAAAAGGGAGGCATCTTTACTTTATGTTAATTAAAAAAATATGAATCTCCTTAAACAGAGGATTGCTGTTTTTAATGACCTTCACCTTTGAAAATTGTATAATGTGAGTAATAATAATTATTACAATAACTTGTATCAGCGGCGCAGATACAAATTAAAATATGTGTAATTAATAATAAAATGGATAATATTGTTACTTCATCAATTTGTATAATGAACTGCTTTTAAAAGGAACCCATTTATGAGTGGTCTAGTACTAACTTTCAATAACAAATTCATAACTGCAGTTTATTTATAAATTTTTAACAAAGTTTTGCATGTAACTTTGTGTGTAAGTTGAATTTTGTGGATGCATCTTTTCAAGTCTTATTATTTGAAAAGTTCATAGAAATATACATAGATATGTTTGATAAAGAGAAAGTCCATAGATTTTAGTAAATATTAATCACAGTTTATAAGAGAAAAGGGTGCATAAGTGTCGACTTAAGCTGCCAACTAGTTTCAGTTGTTGTTTCTTTTATCACTAAGACGAGGGAGTCGATCGGAGTAGATTTGTGTAGACGAGCTGACATTTCTAATTTAACTAACAAGTTAATCAAATCTGTTGTTAAATTATGTATTTATTTGTTTTCAAGAATCCAAACTTGAAGGTTCCGAAATGGCTCAAACGAACAACGAAATGTTGAAAATTCTTTTTTGTACTTCATGATCTGTCTTTTATGGAGATGTGCGTAGCGTAACAGTTATCAGCGCAGAAAGTGAAATCGGCGTTCGCGGTTCAAATTCTGGTCGAACTTGTCGCAGCCGCTGTTGGCTGCTCCCAAACAGGAACGAATAGGACGCTCCGACCTAGACCTTTTCATCATGTTCCCTACACACTATGTAATTTAATTTCATTTAGTTTTAGAATTGATCTAATGACCTTTTAGTTCCTTTTGTATTACGAACCTAGTCGTAATATGCTTCCTGACCATTTTTACACCTTCATTTTTCGTAGCAAATCTCAGCTTATTTTTCCTTGAGATTTTTAGTATTTTGCGAGACCTGTGGTTGTTATTGGCCTCTCTTAATATAAGGTGGCGACTTCTCGCCAGATTCGAGGTCGGAGAGAGGAGAAAAAGAAACGCAGAACACTTGGACGAGCTCCGTATTAAGTTACGTTACCATATTTTTTTTTTGTCTGCCATCTGGACGCTAGTTGTTTTTTTGTTGTTTTTTTTTACTTCTATTCTGACTTCTTATGCATTTCTACTTCCGGCATTCTCTCCCTACCTGTTGTCTGCATGTTGCCCACACTTAAATAACCTCTGCCATATACTACGGGAGGTTTCGACATCGGAGTTGACCAGCAGATACGCAACTCCAGCATCGGATACTGGATCTGACCAACAACGCCAGCACCAGATCGTAACGCTGTAACACCATATCCTCACCCCACTGGACCCACGCACTCCACCAGACCGGCCGTTGGTCCGGTATTGTCAAGCATTACAGGTTAGACACCAAGTCTCCAGTTCCCAAAGCCACCCCTCCAGCTACGTTGTGATTGTTTTGATCCTGGGGAGTGGTCATCAGATCGTAGAAATCCGGAAGCTCTCCGTTGGTCCACCTGCGAGTTCGTCGGGTGAGAATCGGGTTAACAAAAAAAATAAATATAACCAAGTCAATTCGATTTTGAAAGGACAAAAGCTTTTTTTATATATAAAAGCAAGTATACACACAAAAATATAATTCTTGTTGCACAAGTTTGAATGTTTCTTGCATGTGAACAATAACTAAACAAACACAAATACTTCGAATAATTTCGGTAAAGGAGAGATGTGGCCTTCGTTTTAACCCTTTTTAGCCTGTTCTTGGCGCCACTACTACAATCTTCAATGTTCCCGTTCTCAGTAGTATTATTAGTAGCAGTACTTAGATGTTAGCGGCTGTATTTCGCCCCCAGCTTCAGAAACAAACAAGTGGAAACTTCCCTTTCAATCTCTGATGTTTCTCCACTCAGTTCGACTGCATAGGAAGACAGACGAACCCAAAAAACTCTCCTCCTCCGGGTGGCTCGCCTCTTTATTACGAGAATCGAACTCTGTCCCAAATTGGTGACGTGTCTGTTTTTCTAGTGCGAACGTACTGACATTCGACCAAAGTACAACATCACCCATCCGAGAATAAACAATTTACTTTTTCATAGATTGGTTTCCAAGGTTCACAACAAGACGCTATTGTTTATCACCTCGCTATTAATTTATTCTGTCGCTCTTTGTAAACTACAAAGAGTCTTGTTTCAAAAAATAAATTCTTGATGAAAAATCCTTTATTTTAACTTCGATTCTTATAGTGTAAAAATCCATTTCTTTTTTTAAAGTTCCAAATTATTATTGTTCCAGTAATTTTCTATTAGTAATCTGATATCCTTTGTACACTTACAAAAAGATTGTATTTGGTGTTCTAAATTAACTTTCTGTAACATTTATATTTCAAAGTTTTTACAGAATATTAACATCTTGGTTATTCGAAAACACCTCTCTTTCACTTGGCGTTTTCTGTTTTACAGCATATCCTCCTTTATTATCATTATTATTATTTCAGGGGTGATATCGCCCCTGCCAAAACGCCAGATTGCCATTCATTCCCGGCACTGACCAGCTACCGTCGACACGACCGCACTTCAACTTCCGACCGTCGACGCATTCAGTCCGACCGTCGACACGACTGCACATCAACGTCCCATACGATACGACCAGGAAAACTATCGACACGTCCAGTCCGACAACCCGTCAATTACTAGACCATCTAACCCACGGCCATTCAGGTCTGCATTGTAAATAAATTTTGTATTAATGTTAAATATCCGCGTTCTGTTGTCCATTTTGTTTCACCTATCAGATTTCACGTCTTTACTTTAAAAATGTTAATGGGCCTCTTGTGACCTCATGCTGATTTGGGGCACAAGATTGGGTTATACCCCAGAAAAGCATGAATATGTTAGGCATAGCCACTATGTTGGCTAGTTGTTCACTATTTATACTTGTCTATCTAATTTGCATACGACACTACAACTCCCTGAATCGGAGAGGTCGTATACCGTTGTTTTTTCTTTTACTATTCCTGATTAATTTTGTATTGTGTTGTCCTTCCTCTTGTTTTCTCATTAATGATGATCTCGGTATCTCTTCATTTTCTTGTTCATACTGTCTCTTCATGCTCACTTTCTTCAATTTCCTGCTCTGTTCCACTTTTGTGAGTTTCTGTCTCTTCTTGTTCTCGATTTTCCATTTCTATGTCATCCAGTTCGTTTCTGCTTCTGAATTGATCTGCATGTGCCAGTATATTTGGCCCTTTTTCTCAAGTATAGCCGTGTTGTGTCCTTTTTGTATCAGAAAGTTTGCTTCTTCTGGATCAGCCTCTTTATTCTTTCTATACCATAACTTTTCTTTCGTTGCAAAAGACATAGTTATGGGGGCTCTGATTTGTCTTCCGATTAATGCTGAAGGGCTCAGTTTTCTTCCCGCATGTGGAATGGATCTGTAACTGAGGAGCATTTTTGGTAGATACGCTTCTATGCTTTCATTAAGTGGTGAGAATGATTTTAATCCCATTTTTACCGTATGTACCATTGTTTCCGCAATGTCATTAGATTATGGGTGATATGGCAGTGGGATGCATCCAATCTGTTTTAATCACGCACATAAGTTCTCATAGCAAAATTCGGATGCATTGTCAGTGACTATTGTCTGGGGTACTCCATTCCTTGAGAATATAGTTCTTAGTACTTGCTTTATTGTGGTGGCTTTTCTGTCTTTTACTCGGACAACCTCTGGCTACTAATACTAAGAACTATCTCCTATCTTTGAAATCTGCGTGATCCATATGGACCTTAACCCGTAGCTCTGCTTCCTTGGGTCATGAGTGAATTTTTACTTGCTTGAAATTTTTATTTCCGCACATTTTGGGCATCTCTTAACGTATTCCGCTACATCCTTTGAATATCCTGGCCACCAGGCTTGTAACTTTAGTTTTTTTTTTCGTTGCTGTTATGCCACAATACACGTCATCATGTACTCCTTTTAATATGTCCCTTCTCAGTATTTGTGGAGCTACTGTTATATCCCCATTGTATATGCCATTTTCTATGGTTAGTTTGTGCTTCGATTCTTTAAAGAGTCGCTCTGCCATCGAACAATTGCTCCATATATTATTTTTAATCTCTACTATTCTGCTTAATATTGGGTCTTGCTTTGTTTCTATTTTGAGTCTATTTTAGTTTCTATCCAGTGTATTTTATTTTCAGTATTTTCTTATTTTTCTTCTGTTTCATTCTTGAACTGTAATCTTGATAAAGCGTCTACGTGGCTGGGGGTAGTGTTCCCTTTTGTATACTATGTCAAAATCGAATGCCATGATTTTCATTGCTCATCTTAAAATTCTTGACGATGTGACTTTTGGCAATTCTTTTCTCGGGTTAAATATAAATTCTAATGGTTTGTGGTCCGATTTTAATAAGAATTTTTTCCTATCAAAAAAGTTTCGTGCCTTTTCCATGTTCCATACAATCGCTGGTGCTTCTTTTCCAATATTCGAGTAGTTAGTTTCTGCTGGCGTTAACGTTCTTGATATGTACATGATTGGGTGTTCTTCTTATGATAGAATAGTAGCAATCGCCTTTTCATTCCCGTCTGTGGTTAACGTTACTTCTTGTTGTGGACCAAATACTTTTATTATTGGTTTGTTCCTCAGTATTTTCATTAGTATTTCAAAAGCGATAGTTTACTTTTGTGTTCAATTAAATTGATTGTTTTTTTTTTGCGCAATTTTGCAAATGGCTCTATTATGTCGCTGTATCTTGGTATGTATTTACTATAAAAATTTATTAGCCCCCAAAAGATTCTAATTCTTTTTTTATTTGTTGGAGCAGCTATTTCTGTTATTTTCTTTGTTAGTCTATCGTCAGGTGATATGCCTTCTTTGATATTTGATATCCTAAATATATCTTCTTACAGTCAAAATTACACTTGTCTTTGTTTACAGTCATGCCTGCCTTTTTTAATCTCACTAAAATTTAGTTTTATATTTTAATTCTTCTTTAGTTCTTGCCCCTACACATATATTGTTCTGGTATATTATTATATTTTTTATTTTTCCTAATAAAACTCTTTCAATTGCTTTTTGAGAAATACGGCTCAAAGTCTTTACTCCAAACAGTAGACGAGTCCATCTTAGTAAGCCTATAGGGGTGTTTATCGAGATGATTTCCTTGAAATTTCCGTCAATTTCTATTTGGTTGTATGCTGCCTTGAGATCAATTTTTGCTAAGTGCTCCATTTTTGCTAACTCGTGGATCGCAGTTTCGGTACTTGGCAAAGGAAAAGAGTCTGAACATACCTGATGATTTACCCCTATCTTGTAATCACCACATATCCTTAAATCTCTGTCAGATTTCTTTATCGCTACTATCGGTGACGTCCAATTGCTACGACATTGAGTTACTCTTTCTAGTATGCTTTGTTGTATCATTTTGTTTAATTTGGCTACTACCAAATGTAGGACATGAATTGAAAGTTTTCTTGACTCTATATATTTTGGGTGATAATTTTCTTTTAGTCGAATACTTGCTATTTATCCTTTCAACAATCCTATTTCATTTTCTTCTACTTCCATGGAATTGATTAGTCTTGCTGTATCTACTTTTAATACATCAATTCCTAGTAATCCGTGATCTTTTTCGCATTCTACAACTGTAATAGGAATTATTTCAAAACGTTTGTCGGTTTCAAAATTGCCTTGAAATGTACCCATTATTTTATAGTTGTTCCATCAAATTGCTTTTTTTAAAATTTAGGTTGTCCTAATTTTATCCAGATATTTTTTGGTATCAACGTCACTTCACTGTCTGTATCAACGTGCAAATTAAATATTTGGCCATTTATCCTTATTTTTTCTCTACTTCTTTTTTGTGTATTCATTTAAATATTTCAGTTTCTTCGGAAGGTTTTGTGCCGTTTATACTCTTTCTATTTTTTTTTTGTATTTGCATACGTTCTGAAAATGATCGCTTTTTTGCAATTTGAGCATATTTTTCCTAGAGCTGGATATTTGTACTTGTCTCTCTCGTGATTTTTTCCTCAATATCTACATTTAATTATGGATTTGGTCGTGCTCGTCCTGTACGTCTCGAATTATTCTTTTGCTTGATTAAATTCTCTAATCAACTCTAATTGTTGTTAAAAATCGACGCTAGCTTCCAAACTCATGCTACTACTCTGTAGACATTCTAGTATTTTTCGTTTGTAGTTTTGGTCTTGCAAGCATTCAATTATTCTGAGAAGGATTAATTCATCTTCTATAGTCATTTCCCGTGCTCCCAATTTTTCAAGTTCACAATACTTGGCTCGTTCTTTCAATCTATGTAAGTATTGTATAATGGAATCATTGGGTGCTTGTCTTGTCTCTAAAAACTTGGCACTTTCGGCGATGACCACTCTTTTCTTTGGTGTTATGTCCTTTTCTATAATTTTAATAATTTCTTCAAATTTCATTTCTTCTAATTCGCTCGGGTAACACATTGTCGAAGTTTTCTTCACAGCTTCGCACCCAGCGGTATCAAGAAATAAATCCGTTATTTCGTTCTCTCCTCCGTCGGTCTTTGTGTCTCTTAATATTTTTCATTCTTGCATTTGCAAGAATAAAAGTTCTTATCCATGTTTCTGTGTGTTCTGGGTCGTCCGACGAATTTAACGATCCTATCAGCGACGCCATTGTTATGTTTTGCATATCTCTCTGCGTAGTAGTAGTCGTAGTACAGTTCTCCGTGTCCTGGATAGCAACCGGGTTTGCTAGGCATAGCCCCTATGTTCAGTTCTTCTCTATTTATATTTGTCTATCTAATTTGTATACGATACTGCAACCCTGAATGATACTACATTCAATTTGTTTTGTGCATACAGGGTGCGATGGATAAATTTTCGTCTATATTACGCAAAAATAAAAATAACACTAACATCTAATTTTAACAGATATATTTACTAACATTACACAAAAATATCTTGAAATAGTAAAGAGTAAATTTATTCAATAAAATCACCATTGGCTTCAACAACAGCCTCCAGACGACTTCAAAATCTCGTGCAACTTTTCTGGACGGTCTACTTGTTTAAGTTGGTGAATGCTGCCATAATCCTTGCGGGAGTTAGGTGGCCAGCTGTAAGGGCTGATGCGGTCGCAGAAATTGTCTGGCAGCCATGACTGTGTTCTCCTGCTTGTGTGGCTTGGTGCAGAGTCCTGTTGCCAGACACAGGATTTTCCAGCAGACACCCTCTTGACCCAGGGCAGCATTACCTTCTCAAGAGTTGAGTTAGAGGCTCTGTGGAAAGATGAATGAAGGCATAACGTCGCCATTCCTAGTGATCACTCCAAACACCTTCTTAATCACCACTAGACTCATCCACCTCTTTCCGAGTCCTCTATACTGTCCTCAGATTGACACCCAAACACTCTGAAACTTTAGGCGCGAATGCCAAGCAGTACAGCATGCCGTTTCCAAATTTTTGTCAGAGTGAATTGTGTCGCGATGCTCTTTTTCTCGCAGACGGTGCCCAACTAACCCTACAATACTGGGCAGTCGACAAAATCAAAAACAAACAATGTGCATGCACCAAATTAAAAATATAAAATGGCGAGAATTTACCCATCATTTATCGAAAATAATTTGTATTTATCGCCTTTTTTTAGGTACCTTAAGTATGTTTTGTTTTGTGTCGATTAATTTTAATGATCGGCTTGTATAGCGAAGACGGAAATAAACACCAAGGCATTCAAATACCAAATGACAAAAAAAAAAAAAAAGGAAAAAAAAAGGTTTCTAAGTCTGGGGTTGCGCATTGTTTCGGTTAAAAAAATTAATGCTTCAAAAATAAATATTTAACATTTTTTAACCAACGGGTTGCCTTCCCGCCAACAATAATAATTAAAAAAATGCTTCGTAATCCCTTTGAAGGGTATTCAAGCAAATTTTCCAGACAGACAAACCAGAACGAGAGACAACCGGCCAGGTCACTACGCTCGACTTAAACGATTTTCACCCGTCTTCCTTAACAAGATATGGGACACTTACATTTTACTCCTCACTTTCTCCATCGCTTCTTATTTCTCAGACACACGAAGAAATCGCATTTCTTTATTTCTTTTCATATTCTAACAACTTTAACAATCACACATGTTAAGAAAAATTTAGTTGTAAAAAAACACGAAAATATTTTTATATTTAAACAACTTTTTATTTGTTGTGGGCTGCTGTCAACCTGCAACTGACTTTTCCAAGTTACGAATAATCCTTCTCAGACAAGGAGGAAATTCCGTCATAAATTGGCCGAAGTTCATTTCGGAAGAAAAGTGCAAGAAATACGATGCAAGTTTTCGACTTTCTTAAGCCATCATCAGAGTAGGTAGAGACAATAGGCGAGCTTCGTAACTTGGAAAAAAAAAAAAAAAACAATAATCGACACAGAATTTCTTAAGTTTTTAATAATCTTTGCCTTAAAGAATATTTGCTGCCTTAATACACAGAATATATAAATTACAATTGAATGTCGAAATATTGAAGATAATAAATTAAAATATATTCTGGTAGAAATTTAAAACCGATTTTAAAATTCAAGCGTAAATTATTTGGACACTTTGGCTCTTCATTTGTAAAATGTTAGTTTCTTCACTGGTCGATCTTGTTTGATTTTGTTATTACTTTATAACTGTAGGAATTATATGTCATTTTTTTCTATCCACACTCAGTCGGCCTTGAAGGAAACTATAAATTCTTATCGGAACAACTTATAGATAAGATACGATCATATTAATTCATACTTTTTAATTTGTGGTAACTACCACCACCATCATTCATAGAAAATATACGACAAGCATTCATTGGTTAATCACCTTCAATCTAGCTCGCTGATTGGTCAGTTTCGACCAATCAAATCACCTCCACTCGACATGTCTGTTTTCGCGCCAACTAAGTGTGACCCTGTCACGTGATACAACATACTATAAAAACCAAACACGAGTGATTCTCGCTCTCTTTTTTGCTCACCCTCTTCGTCGTTCTCTTCGTCACTCGTGCGTCTCAACTCCGCTGCCAAAATGTGACCCTTCAAGAACTCCCGTCTTGACTAATGTAGTCAGACGTAATATAAATTGCATTGTGACCACCACATTGGATAGCAACCTCCCGCATAATGGCATGATCCTTTCCACACCTTTCCTAGTCAAAATAAAATAATTGTGGCGGGACCCGCAACATGCACGTCCACATCATATTTGGAAATATCACTGTTTAGGGGCCCGCTACAAATTATTTTTCCTTTTGTAACATGCTTATAGCGGCGTGGGGCTTAGTGGTTAAAATGAACAGTTGATTTAGCCACAAGAAGATTAATAATGGATGATAATGACCAGGAAACAGGCAGTTAATTTTAACAAAACAAGATAAGGAATTTGTTCACGGAATTATATGCTTGAAGTATTATCAGTAGCTCGTTTCAGGAAAATAAATAAGAATTCTTAAAGTCCGTAGTTTTAACGTATTGTCGTGAAGAGGAAATGTTCATACATCATCAGAGTAGGTAGAGACAATAGGCGAGCTTCGTAACTTGGAAAAAAACAAAAAAAAAAACAATAATCGACACAGAATTTCACATAGATATTATTCAGATATTATTTTTTGTATCTTTATTAACGTCACGATTGCTTGTTAGCTATTGTGTCATGTGGGGCTTCCTTACTTAGCTCGATTCAACAGTAGCAGAAACAGAAGTAATCAACAGGGAACAACCGGAAGTCCCAGAACCCATAAAAACGCTGACCCGAACCCTATTTGACCTCTTTTTTCTTTTCAGCGGCCGCTATCTTCAATACACTCGTATGTGAAACCAATAATTAAATACTACAGCCAAACTTTCGAAATAAATGAATTGCCATTTCACCGCAACCAGTAAATGTGGCTTTATGCAAGAAGAAAACTACATGTGAAAAACTAAGTTCAAAGCAATTGTCAATAGAAACATTCCTTTCCTTAATTTTACCCACTTTAAGACTCCTTTTTATTTTAGCACTATATGAGATACAAGTGGACAAGCACGTTTATTTATTTATAAAATTGGTGAAAATTAGATGTATTTTTTTAATTTTCAATACAATGTCTTTTCTTGAAATATTGATGCATAAAAAATTTTGATAGATTAAAGTTAATGAAAAAAATTACTGGCGGCCAAAACATTTGAATATTATGATTTACACGATTTATTTCTTTTTAAATTATTTTTAACACAACTTTTATCTTTCTTTAAAAAAAGAAAAGAATTAAAGATAGTTTTTCCAGGTCAGCACATACTTCAATTTTTTGGCGATGTGTTTTGTTAGGCAAGTGTTATTTATTTTGGTGATATAAATCACTCGTATGTGAAACCAATAATTAAATACTAATGTCCTTAATTATGCAGCATTTTGGGAGACGGATATGCCCTATATAGTGTATATTGGAGTTATGTATGAGTATAATTAATACAGTTGCAAACTCTCATATAGGACAGTTGTAGAGTATGCTATTGTTCCCAAATCCCAAAATGATAAAGATGACATATAATATAAAAACTATCTCGTTTGTTGGCTATATAATATCATATAAAAACTATATTGCTTGTTAGCTATTGTGTCATGTGGGGCTTCCTTACTTTGCTCGATTCAACAGTAGCAGAAACAGAAGTAATCAGCAGGGAACAACCGGAAGTCCCAGAACCCATAAAAACGCTGACCCGAACCCTATTCGACCTCTTTTTTCTTTTCAGCGGCCGCTATCTTCAAGACCAGTTCTTTTTCCACTTTTCATTTTCAACGACCGCTACCTTCGAGGTCAGCTCGAAGGACTACTCTCACAACCCTTGCTGCAGAAGTCACGTGAGTCATCCTGGCTGCTTCGTGGGAAGAAGCGGCGAAATCTCTCTTCGAGACAACTACCCAAAGGATGCTGCAGAACACCCGTACCAGAAGACACTCATATTTCTCGTTCCTCGTGGGAACAAACGGAGAAATCTCTCTCTAAGAAACATCTACTTAAGGGAAAAACTCTGTTAACAGTGAAACCCAACTCTTTTTCCAGCAAAATACCACTACCTTGCACTATCTTTCAACCACAAATAAAAGCTGTTAAACAGTTATTTCAAGCCTTGTTCATTCCACTCTATACACTACCAAGCATACACAAACACATCACACGCAACCGGAAAAGTTCCAACAATAATTAACATAATTATATTATAAATTGAAATATAACTTTCAGTTATTGTGGTGATATGCAAATTAGTATAATTTGCATATGAGCAGGTAGCTCATATATATAAACTGACACCAACTAGAACAGGTAGAAAATAGTACTTGGCACTATACACGACACAACAGTTATATTATATAACTGAATATGGATCTTCTTTCTTTTAAAATGTTATATCCCTTCAGGCTCCCCAAAGCTGCCTTTTCTTTCTGTGAAATGACTGTTCTTGAGAAACAAAAGCAGTAGAGTGGTTTCTCGTTACCGTGTCTGAATTCAAAACCGTAGAGACGGCAACAAGAAACTGCTTTTGTTGCCTTTCCTGTAGCTAGTTGCCCTACCAAGACTAAAGAACAGTCTGCTTTACTATTTTATCTGGTAGGAAATGGATCCATGCCTTTCCCGATGGCATTTAGTGTGAAGTGAACAAGTCTTAGCCAGAATTTAAACTCAGTTCGCTAATTCCATTTCCCACGCCGTTTACACCATCTCTCCGAATATCAACGTGTAGTAAAATTCACGAACAGGTTTGGTAGGTTATTAATTGAATTCTCTGAACGACCTAAAAAATAAAATACTTCAAATTTAATCTCTGAGTTTACAATAAAGGAAGCAACTAACCATTCTTTTTAAACTCAAAACCTGAACGAGAAAGTCTCATTCTTTTTTGCATACGGATTATCCGAGTGAGACATTGCAATACATTTTTTTATTTTATTTAAGAGTGTCAAGAATGAAGACTGAAACTCGGAAGATAAGTTAATCCAAGCTTTATTCGGCAAAATACAAGCAGGGTTCACATCACGTGCTCCTAGTATTCTCGAATATGGCTGATTGTCGTAATCCAGAGAAAGGGCCGTAAACGGATATGGTGTCGTAAAGGAGTCTCACAGTCAATCTCTTATTTACGACAAAGAGTATTTTTTATGCGTAAATCTTTTGTTATTCTTCTCTATTCTCTTTTTATTATTTTTTTTTAGTTTCATTTTTAACAAAATTTGTTAAAGTCCTGTGAATGGATGACGATTTTAAAAATGCAAACAGAAAACATATTTAATTTTACGGTTTTTCGCATTACTCGGATGTTATTGTTAATGTTAGAGAACCAAATCTGTGTCCTATAGATTCTTTTTCAATAGTTTTTTAAGTTCTAGTATTCTTTTTTGGAAGAAAGTTTTATATCACCTGCAGGGAAAAAAGTGACTAAAAAATGACATGGCAACTTTTTTATCCACAGATGCAAGTAATAACACAGAAGTCTTTTTCTCTCATGTGGGTAGAACTAACTAGAGAAACATACAAAAATACCTACGTCAGTCCCTCTTTGCTGCAAACATTAGGGAGTATCTCTTAGTGGGATGAGGAAGTACATTCTGGGAGACAAGATCTGCTGTTCGTTCATTACTCACGAGGTTAATTTTCGTTCTTTCGTCGCTTGTCCATTACAGCAACCCAACATCATTGTAACTAAAAGTTTATTTGTTTGTTTGTGTGTGTGTGTGTGTGTGTGTGTGTGTGCGCGCACGCGCGTGTGTATGTGTGTGCGTGTGATGAAATATGAAGCGTTTCTTTTTATTACAAATATCCTCATACTTGAACTTTTAATTTTTGTAAGAGAAAACAAGAAAAATAATTGGTCACAAGCACTATACTTCGCTTTTACAAAATACTACAATACGTTGTGTTTTTTTTTACCCAATTCAAATTTGTATTATTGCACCATTCCAGCTTCTTAACTAGTACTCTCTATACTGCGAGTTTAAGTTGAGTTTGTAACTTGTTTGTTGATGAGAAAAGAAAACAAAACCTTCTCAACAATCGTTTTTTAATCTGCATAGCACACTTTATCAGATACTATAAAATAAATAAATCGCTGTTATAAAATAAGTGTATAATCAAATATAAATATTAAATATTTATTTTAACTGTACTTAAAAAAAAATCTAGGCCCTCACGGGAATGACAATTGACAAGGTAAAACAGTTTAAACAAACAGAACTTTTTATTTTTAGGCCAGCGTATCGTTCTGGATTTAAAGTTTTCAATTGATATAATTAAAAACTAAAAAGTTGCTTTCAAATCATGTATATGAATTAAAATACTGATTCATTTTTATTAAAGAGTGTAGGTGTCTGACTTTTAGCGTGACCATAAGGCCCTCAACAAGACGAGTAGTTTTGAAATTTGACGTATGCTTTTAGTTTTTTCTTTACTAGTAATAAAAATACAGCTTTATGTACTCATCAAAGCTGAAGTTTTAAAATTACTGATCGATATGTATGGAAATTAAATAAATTGGGACACTTAAAAAAAAATATTTTAATAATAAAATAATAATGCAACGTGTGTAAAAGCAGCCCTTTACGTCTAACGAGTGTACTGTAACTGTTATTTCCTTTTTTTACGTAGTTTTTTTACTTTTACACATTCAAGGATTTGAGATTCATGACTCTCTAAAATGCGTGAAAAAGTTGCTGAATTAAAAAAATAAAATAGCATGTTTTAAAACGTGATTTAAGAAGTCAGGAATGAAAAGCAGTGTTCACTAATGAAGGGCTACTACTAGTGTTCTGTTTCTTTATTACTTCACTACACTACACAGTACACTACAGCGTAGAAGAAATATTTTAATTTTTTTAATATAAATATGCCTCTAGAAAAATATAGATGCTTAAAATTTTATGAATAGCTAACATGACAAGAAAAGTGAGAATGTAAATTATGATCATTAAGTGTCAGTGACGATGAGAACTGAGTCAGTTACTCACATAAAAACACACACGCAGAAGTACAAGCATAAACACATATAATAGACAGGGCCCTATCTATAGACGAGGAGCATGTAACTGTTTTCCGTTTCTTCACATGACTGAAAGAAGAATTTTGATTGGTCGAGCGCTGCAACTCAGATCCCCTACATTGAATCATAACAAGCTTATAGTCTATAGCCATCATGGCGAACCCACGGAAGTTCAGTGAAAAGATAGCTTTACACAATCAGAAACAGGCAGAGGAAACAGCTGCCTTCGAAGCTATCATGCGCGAAGTTTCAGGCGCAACTAGGGTGAGTAATTTTGTCGATTTTTTTTCTGTGTCCTTACTTAAACTCATAATTATTTATCATCTTCTCCGGCTTAGTCGTCATCTCTTGTAAAAAATTTCGTCCGACCAGGCAAATAGCAATAACACTGGTCTTCGACAACAACAATTTCTGATCGACGTTAAAATGCGTCTATTTATTTTTACTTAGAAGTTCTGCTTTGTTTTGTATCTTTATTAACGTCACGATTGCCTGTTTCTTTTTTGTTGTATAGAGTGGTCGTAGTGTGGATGTGTAACACATATCAATAGTACGTCTACTTCTTCCATTGACTGTTAGTGTTAAAACGTAGCTGAATTATCTTAACAACCTCTTTTTACTTATGACTAACAACAGTAACACCTACTATAACTATACTTATCGTTCTACTTACCACAAAATAATAAGGAAGAGAGATAACTCCCTACGATAAATTAAATCGTTTACAGAAAACTCTTAATTCATTTATGATTTATTTTAAATGACGATAAAAGTGTATTTCTAGATGTATCTCTTCCTTTTAGTTTTTAATCATATTTTGCTGGTTTCATCCTTTGACTTTACATTTACAAGTCTTCATTGAAAGTTAACAGCTTATTTTGTCTATGGTCAATACTATTAGTATTAGGTTTAAATTAAAATAGTTGAAAAATAAAAATTGGAAACTAAAAAAAATAATGATATTGACAACATGACGATATTGGTTTGTTTATTTTCGTTTCTGATCAGGTGGAATTTAAAGTAGACACTCTACAACTACGAATTGATTTTCAAACCCTTTCTCTGCCTACAAAAAGTCATGCAAAAATAATTTATTTGTTTACCTTTTTAAAAAAGAAATCTCTAAGTAAATTATATCTCGGTGTTTATCATCGATTTATTAAAATTTATAGAAAATATGAACATAAAATAAAAATCAGGTTTTTTTAGTTTTATTTAACCACGTTACGTATTTTGTCTTTTCAGGAATTATTGTATAAACTTGGTATTTATTTAATTTCTGTAATGCTGATTTTTTAGTCAGTTACCAGTTTTGCATTTAAATATTTTAAAAATCTTTTCTTTTTTTATCATGGGTGACAATATGACTTATTGTCCCAAACAAATGTTTTTTGTTTGTTTGTTTTTTATTTATTTTTTATTTTTTTCTAATTGCTTAGGGTGCATTTTTAAAATCGCGAATAAATAAAATATTATTAAATATCTTTTATTGATTTTAAAAATGTCTATTGTTATTATTTAATTTAAACTTGGATAAATAATTTTTTTTTTTTTTTTTTTTTTTTGAGAACTAGCCAGAACCAAGCCTTTTTAAGATTCGGCCGGTACTTCGGTTGTTAAGGAGCGCCTGAACAGGCTCTATCTAACAAACGACGTAATTTACAGACTTTCTCTTTTGAAAATAATAATAAACGAGATCAGTTAGAAATTCTGTATTTATTGCTATTAATTGGTTTGTGAAAGATTTATTAGTTTAAATATGTAATTGATGAAGGTTTGTTGTCCTCTTCACGTCATGTAATTTTATCGTTTAAAAAACAACAAAAAACAATTATATGCTCTCGAAATGCAACAGTAGCAGTAGGAGTTGCCATTTTATTACGGCGACGAGCTAGGAGGAGGCAATAGACACATCATCTTTCATTTGCAGCTTGCAGTAAGGAAAGAAATGAAGAAACACTTGTTCACAACATCACATACCATGACAAGCAAGAAGTAAGTTTTGGAAAATATTAAGTCACTTCGTTGCAACGAATAATACACATTAAAAAAAAAAAAACTGCAGATTTCAATCATTCATGATTCTGACTGGTAATGTCACAATAAAATATTCGCATTCATCACTTTTGTAGAGATTATTAAACGTTTGTTAAACTTGAATTGTATTTTTAAATTTTATTTGACGACACTACAATTATCACCAAGTGACGTGGCGTCTATTTATTACTTCTCTCCTGATGATGACCTCAGAAATTTTGTTCGAAACACGTTGGCTAAAAACAACATACAAACGAGACAAAAATGTTGCTGTAGAAAAAATGTTAACGTTAAATGAAATGTCTGCGTGTTTACAGAAAATCTCAAAAGAATGGCCGTAGGAAGTTAACATTGTTATTGTTTACTGTTTTATTTATGTTTTTTTTTTACACAATTAATTATAGCTCCCTTTAAGTTACATTTCCTTAATTAACAATGTCATATTTCATTAGGTTTTCTTAGATGATTTGAAAAGTATCAAATTGTGAAGGATTGTTGTTTTTAATTTATTCTAAAGCACACAATTAAGCCGAAGCGTACTAATAAAATTGGCGTTTTTATTAGGCTCAGTAATTTGAGATCGAATGTATAAAAAAAATAAAATAAAAGTAAACATTCGATTCTATTTTCACTCGCCGTTGTAACGTTGAGTAATTGGAAATTTAACTTCTTTACGATTGTTAAATAAATTATCACAACACATTGTTATTTTTGGAAAATCCATTATGGTTTTTAACATAAGCGCAAAATTAACGATTTAAATTTGACCTATTAAACATCTTCGTAGGTCAGATCAATAGTTCCAGATTGAAACAAAAAACGATAACTTGTTTGTTCGTGTTTGGATCGCGTACAAATTTCTCATTGTCAGTTTCAACGATGTCAAAGAATGGTGATGACTTCTGAGAGGTTTGTGCGTGAATTTTGATGGCTATTAAAATTTATTAAACATTTTATTTTAATAATTTAACTGTTTGCAAAAATTTTTTCTTTTATTTCAGGGGGCATTTCAAAAACAACATTTACACATTACTCAAAATCTTGGAGCATACCGAGGAGGATCGCTACCCAATGTTAATCAAATGGCGTCCAACAGTGGAATTTTGCAGGTACTTTGAGGCATTATATCTTCTTCATATGTAATCAGTTCAGAATAATTTTTCTATTGTTTATGTAAATGTGCAAGCTAATATTAATATTTTCAATAAGCAAAATACTTTAGTGTATTTCCAATTTATCAGTAAAAACTTTCAAAAATAAAATGCTTTTCTGAAACAGTATTTGAGGAAAAGTAGCTGATTTGTTTAATTAAACTAAATTGTAATTTAAAATAGTTTAAAATTTAGTTTAAAATATCAGGAAAAAGCCTTTTTTTAACATAGATGGGGTGTTTGTTCGGACTTGAGTGCTTTGACAACCTGATGTTTGGGAAATTTAAGTAGGGGGCCAGAGCAGAAAGAACGGATGAACACTTTTTTATTTGTTTTTTTTTAACTATTCGTTAATCTTAAAAAATTAAATATTTTAAGTATTTTATATTTTATTGAATTTTAAGTACTTACACTACAGCCTTACTTATGAAGATGCTTTAAAAATGTTAGAGAATTACCAGATACTGCCATGAAATTCCTAAAAATAAAACTAAACCTACAAAAAAACATATTTTAAATAATTTATGTCTTTGAAATTAAATTTTTGTTTTTTATCTAAAAAATTAGTATACATGATGAAAAAATGTCCCTAAAACTTAATAAAAACAAAGTTTTATCGTAAAAATCTTTATTATTGGAAAGACCAAAGGGTATTTTGATTATTAAATTATATTTTTAATTCTGTTTAAAACCTCCAAAATTTTGTTATTCTTGCATCAGCGAGTGACCATAAAATAGTATGGGAAATTTTAGCATCTTTTTACAATGAAAAACACAGTGATTTGAAAATGCTTGCAACAATCAAGATAATTTTCAAATCTTAATGAATCTTTCAGGACTTCACAAATGAATGAAATTATTTTTTAAATGTTTCTTTAGAAAACCTTGATAAAAATATATAATTTTTTTTTTTTTTTACATCTGTTACCCCTCCCACACACACACACACTCTCACACACATATTTATTTCATTTTGAGAAATTCATTTTTGTAGTGTATTTTTGTTTGTTTGAGGCACAAGTTCTTGGAGTATTTAAATCATTGATATTTTTTTCTGACCAATCTGGAAAGGAAATGTTCTATTAGATTATGCAAGCACTAAGAAAAATTTTTTATTGAAGTAAATTGAAGTTTTATTGAATTATTTTTGGTAAAGTTTAGGATGAATTTTCTGTACGCTCACACTTGATATTGCATAATTATTTTACTGAAATAAAATTTCATGGATTATTCTTTTTATAAGTGTAACAATGTTGTGACCACCCCTCCCTCAAATTAAAAAAAAGTACACACGACATACTGAAAAAAGCGTGGGGGGAAACTGACCTTAAAAATTATTTCCACAAAGTTTTCTAATAAAATAACCTAGTCAGTATACAATTTATTCATTAATGAATAAGCATGGAAAATTTCATTTGCATCTGATAATTCCCACATTTTTGGCAATTTTTCTAAAACTGGGTATCATTAAATCTCTTTTGCAATCATTTTGGAAATAATCCATTTTGGTGGTACCTAAAAATTTAAATTTCATTGATAATTTTGTGTATGGGCATCTGCATTTACAAAAAATTGACACATTTATACACCTAGGTACATGGATTCAATAGATTTTAGTGAGCTTTTCCATTTATAATTAGTAAATATAGTTTTAATTTAATAACAATATCACTTGTCAAATTAATACAGAATTTTAAAAGATTTAAAAGTTTGTAAATCATTCTGATTAAAATTTTATAAAGATGAAAGCAATTCTTGTAAAAATTTCTTATCAGAAAAAATTTTTAAAGACCATAGTGTCCATAATCTATTCTACTCGTTAAAGTAATTGGAAGCTTTTCTAATTAAAAATCTTAGTTTTATTTCATTTTTTATTTTACCATTCAGGTCAGATTTTCTACTGCTTGGGGTTCTGTTTGAGCCCAAAAAATTGATTTCAAATTCTCCAAGGTCTTGCCCTTATAATAAAATGTAAACATTGAATGCTACAAAAAAGAATTTCTCAAAATTGAATAAAAATTAAGTGTGGGAGAACAGACAACATTTTGCTAATAAAAAACATTTCTAAAATATTTTTATTAATTTCTGAATAAATCCTGAAAGTTTCATTAAAATTCAAAATAAAATGTGCAAAAAAGACATTCAAATTTCCCATACAAATTTATTATCACCTATTGACGCAGGAAAAACAAGACTTTTAACCAGTTTCCAAGGTTCTAAAATGAAGAGGGTGAAAAATATTTTTTACATCAAAATATCCTTTGATCTTTCCTTTTTAATAATTTTTTTTTTTTTTTCCTAATGAATTTTTGGAGTTACCTAAATAAATAGGCTAATTTTATTTAAAATAAAATCTGTATTTTTAAGTATAATCTTTTTATTATGCTAATATGATCATAATGATAATTGATATGTAAGTATTAAATGCTTCATTGTTCAGTTTTACATTTCTAAAATAAGCACCTAATAGAATTTGTTTTTTGTTCACTGCCATTTCTAAATCACTTTACCTATATTTCTCTTTTCATTGATTTTTGCATTTGTTAATTGACTTTTTATTTAATACAATTTATTTTGCAGACTGCCTTGCAAAATTTGAAAGACATTGAACAAGGTAAAGCTGGTCACCGTGACCGGTCAAGACCAGCAATAGGACAGCAACGTGGCCGTGGGTTCCCCACAAGAGTATCCTTTTGAATACTTTAGAGCTGTGCTTGTTTTATATGCATTTGGATCATAATTTGAATATTTTTTTTTTTTTTGTGTGTTTATATTAATAACCAGTCTTCACTAGAATTTTCTAATTTAAACAAAAATGATTGGATATATTTTCATACAAAACTTACCAAGTATAAGACAGTAAATGACTAAGTAAATTCATAAACACTAGAAACTTTTTTGTCATATATGCTTTTTACAATTTCATAAAACACTAAGGTGAAGTGTTAGTTTAATATTTAAAAATAAGGTGTTGATGAATTCTATATTGTTTTAGATATACAAACAAATGTCATATTTATTAATTTATTAATTAACTATTCAACTATTTTATGATTCTTCTTTATAACTTTTAGCATCTTACTTTCAAGTATATTCCTCCCTTTATTTATTTCTTGAAAAAAAATATTCTTATTTCGTAAAATATTTCTCTCAAAATGTATATTCAGTTATATTAGTGATCCATTTTGGCCTCTTTGGACATAAATCCAAAGATTTTAGTTCTTTGAAATCTGTATTGGTGTTTGAAATGTTCATGTAAATATTTTTTTTTCAGAAATTTGTTGCTAACTGTAACTTAAACATGTTCAAATGGAAACTTATCTATATATAAATAAGATAGCATTGGTTATGGAAAAAACTTGGTATACTCTTTGTATGGCACATTGCCCAGAACTGCCTGTAACAACGCACATAATCTTCTTCTTAATGGTATTTTTATGCTTTTTCAAATGATCTCATTTCTGTTCATATGCAGTACTTACCAAATGACATATCAATCTTTTAAAATATTTACTTTTGAAGCTTTTAAATACCAACATATTTTATTTATAGTTTAGACACAAGCCACTAGTTTAATTTGTATTATTGATAAAAAATTTTGTGGGCAATATTAAATTTTATGGATTACTTTGTACTGGTACTAGTTTAATCCCACACCAAGGTCCTTCAACGTGCGGAGATCATCAGCATTGAGGCCATCATACAATGCCTTCTACGTTGGGTTAGACATGTGCAGATGTTGGGCAGTCGCCTCCCAAAAATTGTATTTTTCGGAGTGCTCGAGACCAGCAGCCACCTATGTGGAGGCCCAAAGAAGCGATTTCAAGACTACCTTAAGCGTGCTCTTATCTCCTGCAATATTGACCTAACATAATTGGAGAACCTAGCAAGGGATCAGATTGGCTGGTGGTCGTTCGTGGGTCGGGCAGCTATCTCATGTGGCAGCCCACAGAAGACACAGAGATGGAAGGACAGCGTCTTAGTCAGCAATGACGGACAGCCTAAAAGAAAGAGAGTAGTTTAATAAATTGGACTTTCATTGATGAAACTGAATCCAACTTAACCAGTTTGGTCAATTCTATGACTTTTCTAAAATTTCATTTTCTCTGAAATAAAGTCATATATATTGGCATAATAATGTAAAGTTTGAGATTATAAGACAACAAAACAACAGTTTATTATGTAATGTTGATGTAAAAGACAATTATGCTTAGTTTTAATAATCTATTTGTGTAATAAAAACATGTTGGAATGTGAAAGGTATTTAGTTCATTTATCATCATTTTTATTTTTACTATTTTTTTTTTTTTTAAGCATCTGATAAATTTATCTATGTATTCTAGTTTTTATTTGATTATTTAATTTAGAAACTTGTTTTCATAATGACCAAAGATTACTATAAAGATCCAAGTTTTTGTTATTAGGATTATTGTATTTGATATTAACATGAAGCTAATTTCAAAGATAATATTTTAACATGAAGCTAATTTCAAAGATAATATTTTAACTTTGTTTAAACTAAATATATTACAAATATTACTTTTACTTTTTTAATAAGATGATGTGATCTTTTTCTTTGTATTATTTTATTATTTTGCATAATTGTTCTGTTTGATTTCTTTCTATAATTATTTTTTACTTTTTAAAAATACTCCAAATTTCCTTTTAATAGTTTAATTTAATACATATACAGTGAGGGGAAACAAGTATTTGGACAGTAAAAAAAATGTATTTAGAATCATATATTGAAAGAAAAGCATTGTTTAAAGCTCACAATATATTCGTAAAACAATTATAAATGCAAATAAACAGCAAAAATAAATTATTTGACACGTATATACATTTTATATACAAATTATTAAAACAGGTATTGAAAAAAGTATTTGGACAGAATATAAATTATGCTTTAAATGTGTTTAATATTTACTTGGTCCTCCTTCATTTGCAACCACAGCTCTGTTGGTTCCTGTAGCTCTCTACAAGCGCCTGGCATGATTTGGTGGGAATTTTAGACCACTCATCTTCTGCAAAAACTTTCAATTCACTGAGGTTCTTTGGTTGCCTTTCACGAATCTGATTCTTCAGTGTTCGCCAAAGATTCTCTATTGGATTTATGCCTGGCGATTGGCTGGGCCATGTCAACACATTGATGTTATTGTTTTGAAGCCATGCACGTGTTGCTTTGGCTGTATGTTTCGCATCATTTTCTTGTTGAAAAACCCAATCTGGTCCAAGTTCTAATTTCTCAACAGATGACTGCAAGCAATCTTCTAAAATCTGAATATATTTGGTTGCATTTATTGTGCCCCCAATAATTTTCAGTTGTCTCATACCATTATATGCAAAGCATCCCCAAACCATAATGCTACCATCTCCATGCTTCACAGTGGGGATGGTGTTCTTTTGATTGAAGGCTGTTCCATCCTTTCTCCACACATGGGTAGCATCGTTGTGGCCATAAAGTTCAATCTTGCTTTCATCAGATCATAAAATTTGCTTATAATAGTCATCATGCTTTTGTAAATTAGTTTTGGCAAATTCAAGTCTGGATTTTAAATAACGTTTTTTTAGCAATGGGGTTTTGCGAGGAGAGTGAGATTTTAATTGTTGTTGCTGAAGTTCAGAACTTATGGTCCTCTTGTATACGTGAGTTCCTGCATTGCTGAGATCTTTTTGAAGTTCTCTCTGAGTCACAAAAGGGTCATTTTTTACTCGCCGTACTATTTTCCGTGAACATTTTTGTGATATTTTGCGCGGTGCACCTGTTCTTGGCATATTTTCATGAGTACCGAAGGCTTTCCATTTCTTAATTATGTACCCAACAGTGCTCACAGGTATACATTGGTCTTTAGAAATCTTATGATAGCTTTTTTTTTCTTTATGTACAGAAATAATCCGATCTTTAAGATCTTTCGACAGCTCTCTTTGCTTTGGCATCCTGCAGTACTGTTAGTGGGACGTCTTGGGATGAACTGACAAGATAGCTAACACCTTTAACTAATGCACGTTCTAGACTATTCCATAAAATTCTAACACATTCGAGCATGAAATATACTCAAAACATTAATTTTAAACATAATTTCGGAACTGTCCAAACTTTTTTCACTACCTGTTTTAATAATTTGTATATAAAATATATATACGTGTCAAATAATTTATTTTTGCTGTTTATTTGCATTTATAATTGTTTTATGAATATATTGTGAGCTTTAAACAATGCTTTTCTTTCAGTATTTGATTCTAAATCCCTTTTTTTTACTGTCCAAATACTTGTTTCACCTCACTGTAAATAGTATCACATAATTTAATACATTTAATTCCAAAATATTTTATGCATAAATCACATTTAAATTTTCATTATATAATATTGATATTTGTGTATAAGGAGAATATATTCCTCCTTTAAACTATTTACTCCATGCATACATTTTTCTTTTTTCCCCTTGTTTTATTCAGTTGCATTAGTCTTTCAACTGATGTTGACTGGATGAGTTTCAGAATGTGTAACTTATTTATTACATATAATTCTTCATTTTATAATTATAAATTTGAACTCTCTTCACTGCAGTGCAGTTTAGGGCATTTTGCAAATCTCTCTAGCTTCCCCTTCAGGTCTTAACTCTTAATACTCCTGACTATATTTAACACATTTTAAAAGAAAAAAAAACTGACATAAAAATTTTTTTTTTTTTTTTTTCTTAGTTTTGCATTAAGTAGAAAAATTAGGAGCTTTTGAAATTGGTATTTATACTTAAATTTGTTATTCATTCTGATGCCATAACAGTTGATCTTGTAAATAAAAATCTTCCAAAATTGGCTCTCCCCAGAAATAGAAATAAACAATAAATTGTTAATTTAATGAATATTTACTGGATTTTAAAAAAATGCTACTTATATTTGAGGAATATGAATGTTTGTTCAGGGCTGATGTGTTTTGTCAACACAGTTTAAAAATCTCCTTTACTGTAAATCCTCAAATATTTTATGCATTTAAAACTGTATAAACTTTTTTTGTTTGCTTTTCATTTCCTAGTCTACATCATTTACAATTATTTATTAGGTTGCAAAATTAAAAACAATTCTTATGTAATTATTTGCAAATTTACCTTCAATAATCAAATTTGCAAAAGTTGCGGTTCAACTGTACTTATGTGTACTTTAGCTCAAAATGAATTTAATGGCAAAAGCTCATCTATTATTTTATCTTTTTCCAAAAATGCATAAATATGAAGGCAGTTGTATAAGGGATGCCTGAAAAATATATGACTGTTGTATGATGGGTTGGGTATGTCAGCTGATTAAAAAAAAAAAAAAAAAATCTTTGTACCTAAGCATAATTTCCAATAGTCTGTTTACAGTAGTTGCTATAAAACTCTATATTTAATCAATGTTAGCTCATTTGTAAAATAAAATGAAATAGAAAATAAAATCTATTTTTGTATGAACAAGTAAATTTTATATATATATATAATATGACATCTGAAACATTGTGTGGATTTTTTTGTAAAATGAAATATTAACAGCATGCCTACATTTTCCAGATTTCATACTGACAAAAAAAAAAAAAGTAAACAGATTTGTATCTATTATAAAACAAATAAAGTGGCAAAACCAGACAAGATAGTAATAGAGATGTTGACAGCTTCAGATGATTTTGGGATTGATAAGGTTACTGAAGTGATAAATAAAATATGATAATGGCAAAATGGATTTATTTTCATAGTGCTGCCAAAAAAATTGTGGGCAAATAACTATGAACTCCATCAAACAATCCACTTGATATGTCACGTAACAAAACTAATAATTAGGATTCTAATGAGCAGTTTGCAGCAGATTTAGATTGGAAATAGGGTTAGAACAGTGTCTCTGTTCAAGACACTGGAACAAGAAATGTAGTTTTCATAATCAAAATGTTACCACAGTAAGCAATAAAAGTGCTGAAAATATACCTATATTTCTTAGATTACATAAAAGCATTTTATAAAGGACAACACACAGAACTACTTGAAATGTTTGGAAAGCTTTGTTTGAATATTTTTTTCCCATGTAAATAATCTAGAACCTCTACTGGGAAAATAGCTAACATGGAAAGAAGAATACAAGAGGGATGTTTTCTCACTTGATTGATTTAAGCTGTATAGCAAAATGATTCTAAGAAGACTAGAAAACCAACCAGTATTTATTATCAATTGAAGTAACCTTAAATACTATGCTATGTTGATGGCAGATTTGGAAAGAAAAATGAAGGAACTATTAGACAAAAGAAAGCAGAAGGGTACAATAATCATGACAATAAAGACAAAAAAATGATTTCAAAAATATTTTTATGTAATAGTTATAGTAACAACACATTTCAGAAAATCAGACAGATGTCTCACTTTAAGTTAAAATATAATTTAAAAAAATTAAAGTTTTAAATAGTTAATATATCTAGATGATATTCAGGCACTACATAAATATACTGGTTTCCTCAAAAAATGAAAAATAGGGAAACTTTTTTATGAGTGGACCAATCTATTAAAGTAGTGTTGCTATTTCCATCTACATATAGCACAGAAGATGTGATTTCTTGTAGAATGTTTGCTTTTAAGGAAAAAGCAAATGTAGATATGACTGAGGAAATATTGCTTAATATAAGCAGAATACCACTTACATTTGGAGAATAGTTGACACTAAGCCTGGATAAAATAAAAATGGAATTATAATCACTGCTTTTACTTAGAACACTTTCTTTTAAATGCCATGCCCCTTCAAGATGCAAGCAAACCTTCGACCTCCACAGATTCTATTTCTTTATTCTCTTTGAATTATCATCACTTCTTGAGAAAGATTGGGGAGTGGTTATACAACTGCCTGATACAGTTTTGACCTCTCAGTTCAGTTATCTTCTTAGACTGGCTGCCCTAAAGCTAGACGGCCCAGTCTACCTTGCTATTTAATTTGAAGCTGAGAAGATAAGAAATGGATTCATGTCTTCTCATGGACATTAGTGTGAAGAAAACGCAACAGATAAGAACATGCCAATTCCACTTTCCACATCAATAATCATTATTCTGCTACCTGCATATCCATTCATATCATTGAATGGTGTTCTTAAACTGACTGAAGCCCAGTGATTCTTAATTTTAGTAACCAAGTAGAAACTAATATTACCACAATTTCCCAAGGCAAAAAATGCAATGCAAACTGACTGAATTATGCATGCATTTGCCAAAAGACAATAAAGTATTGTTTATAATTAGAAGGTCTAAATAGCTATCTGCTCTACTGAACAACTTTTCAGCAATTTTCTATGACTTTTTCATAGAACTTATTTTTAGTGTTTTTCCTTTTCATTTACATTATTGTAAGCATTCATCATAATGAAAAGCTACATCATTTTTTTTTTTCTTTAGATTTTATTTTGTTGAAAATAATGTTTTTATTGACAGTGGATTGGAAATATGCATTCATTATGGTGTTTAATAATATGGCATAACAATAAGTCTGTACTTAAGTTCCTGTAGCTGACTGGATAGAAACTTGCCATATACAGAAGAAGCAAAGGAATTTTTTTTTTCATAGTTTTGTGCTTGTAAGGTCTGCGTTATCATAATTGTCAAGTGTTGATCATTTATTAATGACTTGCAGATTTAGGATTCTTCTAACAATGCTTATCTCAATATTCAAATATTAAACTTTTTCTTTGAGTTTTTTTAATCTTTTTAATATGCTTCAAGAATATTATCTAGAAAATACTAACATAGACTTTACAAATAGTAATGGATCCATATCTATCTTAGGAATGAACAAATTTAGTATTTATTATTGACAAATTTTGAAATGATAGCATGGTTCTGGGCTTGTATAAACATCTGACTTTCATAATATTGAGTGATAAAGATGAAAGATTTATGTTAAGTTTATACAAATTTATATTTCAAATAAGCATAGTACAATATTTATCAAGTTACATTTAGTAATTTTCATTTTGTTTTTCAAAGTTTAGCTCTAAATTTTATCTGATTTTAGTTTTTTCTTTTTGAACATTTCATTTTTCATTTATTTATTTTTTGTCAATTTCTTATCTTTTACTGTTACTATCAACCTTCTTTAATTTTGGTAAATATTTTGTGCAAACATTTATTTAAAAAATAACATTTTATAAATCTAGATTTAAAAAAACAGTTATTTCTTTATACAACTTCACTTTTATGCAAATCTACATTTGTACAGGTTTTCCTTCTATCTGAAATGACAAAAAGTGAAGAAGCAATTACTGTTAATCTATAAATGGAAAAATATTTGAGTATTCCCAGTTCAGAAAAAAAATCCATATCACTGATATAGGATGATTGAAATATAATAGCATGCTTGAACTCTTAGCCTCATATATTTTCTATCATACAATATTTTTGTAGGTACTCATAAAATCCAGCAGACCTACCTTAAACTGATATGTCTTTCAACATTAAATTCATACTTGCCATAATTCATATTTAACTCTAATCCTTACACCACTATTAGTCATAGTAAAAATCTCATATAAGGTTATTTTGGGAGGTTTGAAAAAATTTTCTCATATAAATTGCTTCTTTATGCCATTTTTGCTTACTCAAAGTTTCACAGGAACAGTCTACTTTCAGATAGTATGGAATATCTGTTGAAATGTTGATTACACTTTGACAAATAGAATTGGAAGATAACACTTGTAATTTAAATTGTAACATTCATCCTTGTTGATTTGCCTTAACTGATTTACTTAGGCTGATTGTTCACCATATGGAACAGCTTATCTTTCTCCACCTCCTGACACAAGTTGGCGCAGGTAAGAAAATTATTGACTTTTTTTACTCATCTTTTAATAACTCTTTCAACTAATGCCACTCAAGTGAAAAGTATCAAGGAATATTTTATTTCTAGTTTGATACTTTGTTTTTTCTTGTGCATTGCTTTAAGGTTTATTGCATCCTTTATTCCTAAAATAAGCTGTTCAGAAATATCATTTGACATTGTTTGATATATATAAATAAATAAAATCAGCTAAGAGTAATAACTGATTAATTATATCATAGATATTCAATAGTTAAAATTTTTTGTCAATTTCTATTGGCCTGGATATTATTGAATTAAAGTGCAAAAGCCAGTCACTGATGAATCTTAACATTCTCTTCAGTGAATTCTAGTGCTATATTGTAGATTATATCCACTTTTATAACATTTATCTAATTATTTATTTTATCACTTTTTTGGTGTCAATATCTTAATATTAAATCAAGTTTTAATAAAAAATATTATTGAAAATTTACAAGCTGCTCATTATGCAGGATGAAAATGAAATCTGGTATAATATAGATGGCTGGGACTTGTAGCATTGAACTTTATATTTCAAATTTGTTTGTCTCATAATTTTTCTCATACTTTTTATGTCTTCATATTCTTCCAAAAGTATTGATTGTTTTTGTTCTTAAAAACTACTACAAAAGGTTCATATTTTGGCTCCTAATGTAATTTGTAACCAAACTTCTTTTCAGTTGTCATTTAATTATGTATCTAACCTTAAGTTTATGCTATAGAGGAAAATTATTGATTTGTACGGAGTAAGTGAAAATAAGTCTTACTAATTGACTTTAAGAGTCACCAAGAATGGTCTGTATGGTTTGGGAACTACAATTATGAGAAACTCTTCTGAGGTGTTGTACATTGAATATTTATAGCCTATTTCAGTATAAGAGGAGAATTCTGAACCAGGAGAGATTGGTAGGTGTTTGGCTGCAGCAAAAAAAACAAAAAACAAGTCTTGCAATGATATACAAATTTAATGGTGACATTAGTCCAAAGGTGGACAATTTCATATATATATATATATATAACGTCTAACAAAAGAAAAAAAAAATACAAGTAGCTAAAATAACAATCTGCTGTCACATCACCAATCAATGTTATTTCATTTTCAATAACAATTTTTTTTACAAACAAAAATTTGGATCACTAATGAGATCCCCTCTCAGTGGTGTGATGGCATATATTTTCATGGATTTTCTCGTGTCTACTTCTTTCCAAAACATTTTACTTAAACAATCAAATTCTGAGATATATATATATATGTATGACATTTTTATGTTTATACATTCTTTTTATAGATACAAATATTTGAGTAAATGCTCTGTTTTATAATAAACAATATTAAACAACATTTACCGCCCTGAATGTCTGAGAAATTTTCATAGTAAATTTTCGTTCTCCGACAGGAATCAAACCTGTATCCTATACGGAACCATCATATAGCCTGACATGCCATAACCGTTTCGGCCACAGAGGAGCGTTCGGTTAGCAAGGTCGATTTTATTGTCTTTAAACTTTAATCTTCCATGAATCTCTCAGGTACATTCATATCTGCTCATGGCGTATCAAATTCAGGCCGGTAAATGTTGTTTATTACTGTTTATTATAAAACAGAGCATTTACTTAAATATTTGTATCTATAAAAAGAATGTATAAACATAAAAATGTCTTAAAATAATTGTCGGACTTTGTCCATTTCATAATGTATGACATCATTTGTTTACATTTGATACGGCATGAGCAGATATGAATGTACGTGAGAGAATCATGGAAGATTAAAAGGCTTAAAAAAAACAAAGCAGCCAGCCAAAACTTGAAGGATGAATTTATTCTATCAAATGCAGGAATTGCCAGAATGAATACATTGGAGAAACCTCAAGAAGTTTAAATAAAAAACTATATGAACACAAAAGGGACATTTTAAATAACAACGCACAAAATGCATTGGTTGTTCACTGTAACAAAATGGATCACAATTTAACACCATATTTAATAATCATATAACCAAACCTACCATTTACACCAGATAGGTCGACGACCTCTTTATAACAGCACAAAAACACAGCACAATAAACTCAAACAAACCTTTGTACGAAACACCATATTAAAATTCAGTCAAATTAAATATCAACAACAAAATATCATTCCTTGACATACTCATAGACTGCAACAACAAGGATATATTTAATACATCAATATTTAAAAAGCCAACAAGTAAAAATCCTGCCTGCTCAACTTCTTTAGTGAATGTCTAGATAAATATAAAATAGCCCTAATCAAAAACTTAATCAATCGAGCTTTTTACATCTACTTATCCAGAACAATATTTTATAAAGAACCAATATAAAACAAACACACATAAACAATAATTTCCCCCCAAAATTAGTCAACCAACATATAAAACAAAACCTTTCAAATGTCTATAACAAAGAAAAATGACAGACAATAATAACACCATTAACCTATTCTGTAGGAATCAAATGCACAGCAAGTACAAACTTGACGAATTGGCAATAAGTAATACCATCCACAGATACACCAAACCTGTCTTAAAAATCAAAAACCGAAAAGAGTAAATAAAAATATACAGTATAATAAACAAATAATAAAAAACATGTAAAATAAATTAATCAAAATTCGTCCAAATAAATAAATAAATAAACTGATCCCAATAAATTAACCGTTAGAAAAAACAAAGATAATCAATCCAAATAAATACATGAAGTAATAAACAAATTAAAAACTGCTCCCGCCAAAATAATAGTTAGAATAAACTACAACAATCAACCCCAAAATTTAATAAATAGCTTTATCTTCCCAAACCAAAACTATTAAATAAGCGATATAAACAAATTTTTATTACGTCAATAAAAACACTGATTAAAATAAATATATAAGAAATAAAAATAAAAATAAATGATAAGCAAAATAATTTAACCCAAATAAATAAACAAATAAACGACTGATGGCAAAATAACCGCCAAAATAGAATACCCACAATGCATCACTGACACGTATATATAAATAGCCAAGAAAAATAACAGCACTCTGGGCCTGATGATTGCATCTAGCATAAAACAAACTGTCACCTCTAAGTGTTGACTTCAATGTTCACTTTAATATTTACACACACTCTCTCTGATATTGAGCACTTTATCCCATAAATATAGCACACCTTAAGACTATATTTCTTATATATATGATCAGTTTTTGTATTTGTAGGTAAGAATAATTGTCTGTTTGATATATTGGCATAATTTTAAATTCACCTTGGTTACATTTATAGATGTGTTCTGATACAAAGAGTTCTCTGTTGTCTGGTAATTTTATGTTGCTTTTGTGGAGGGAGACCCTGTTGTTTAGTTGTTGGCTGATGCCTATATACGACTTGCATTTTGTGCATTTGAGTGCGTAAATCACATTTTTGGAGTTGCAGTTTAAATTTTTATTTATTATGAATGTTGTTTTGGGGTTTTCAAAAATATAGGAGTTTCCTTCTATAATTATATCGCATTTTTTGACTCCCTGTATTGTGTGTTGGTTAAATTTGGATGAGGTTAATGTGTTTCAGGTTTTTAGATTGGCTTTTAATTATTTTGGTTGTTTTTAGTATATTTTTTAGTTTTATCATTCTTGCTAAGTAGGGTTAGATGTTTGTAATTTCTGGAAATAGTTTTTGTTGTATGTTGAGACATATACTAGAGTTTTTTTTGACATTACATTTCTTTGGAATTTGTAGTTGGTCTAAAGGAATCTTTTTGCGAGTTCAAAACCTTTGTGTATTAGTGTTGTGGGGTGGCCTCATTTTTTTTTTTTTTTTTTTTTTTTTTTTTTCTAGAGTTTTATGTAGTTATACTAGGCTTTTTTTTTTTTTTTTTTTTTGGTGTTTGTCAGTCACTATAGAACAAACCCTACATGCTAAAGAATAGGGGATGGATTTCAGGGAGTCTTCTTGAAACGAAGATATGGTTGTGTGTCTATAGGATTGTGGTAGATGTCTGTAGGTTTGTGGTAGATGTTTGTGATTATGGGATTGTTTTTATTTCTAAAGGGTATGTCTAAAAAATGGTAATTCGTTGTACTTGAATTCTTGGGTGAATATGTATTTATATATATGTGTGTGTATATATATATAATGTATATGTATTTATATATATGTGTGTGTATATATATATAATGTATATGTATTTATATATATGTGTGTGTGTATGTATATATAATGTATATGTATTTATATATATGTGTGTGTGTGTATATATATATAATGTATATGTATTTATATATATGTGTGTATGTATATATAATGTATATGTATTTATATATATGTGTGTGTATATATATATATAATGTATATGTATTTATATATATGTGTGTGTGTATATATATATAATGTATATGTATTTATATATATGTGTGTGTATATATATATAATGTATATGTATTTATATATATATGTGTGTGTGTATATATATATATAATGTATATGTATTTATATATATGTGTGTGTGTATATATATAGTGTGTATTTATATATATGTGTGTGTGTATATATATAGTGTGTATGTATATATATGTGTGTGTATATATATATAGTGTGTATGTATATATGTGTGTGTATATATATATAATGTATATGTATGTATATATATGTGTGTGTGTGTATATATATATAATGTATATGTATGTATATATATGTGTGTGTATATATATATAATGTATATGTATGTATATATGTGTGTGTATATGTATATATATGTGTGTGTATATATATATAATGTATATGTGTGTATATATATATAATGTATATGTATGTATATATGTGTGTGTATATATATATAATGTATATGTATGTATATATGTGTGTGTATATATATATAATGTATATGTATGTATATATGTGTGTGTATATATATATAATGTATATGTATGTATATATGTGTGTGTATATATATATAATGTATATGTATGTATATATGTGTGTGTATATATATATAATGTATATGTATGTATATATGTGTGTGTATATATATATAATGTATATGTATGTATATATGTGTGTGTATATATATATAATGTATATGTATGTATATATGTGTGTGTATATATATATAATGTATATGTATGTATATATGTGTGTGTATATATATATAATGTATATGTATGTATATATGTGTGTGTATATATATATAATGTATATGTATGTATATATGTGTGTGTATATATATATAATGTATATGTATGTATATATGTGTGTGTGTATATATATATAATGTGTGTGTATATATATATAATGTGTGTGTATATATATATAATGTATATGTATGTATATATATGTGTGTATATATATATAATGTATATGTATGTATATATATGTGTGTGTATATATATATAATGTATATGTATGTATATATATGTGTGTGTATATATATATAATGTATATGTATGTATATATATGTGTGTGTATATATATATAATGTATATGTATGTATATATATGTGTGTGTATATATATATAATGTATATGTATGTATATATATGTGTGTGTATATATATATAATGTATATGTATGTATATATATGTGTGTGTATATATATATAATGTATATGTATGTATATATATGTGTGTGTATATATATATAATGTATATGTATGTATATATATGTGTGTGTATATATATATAATGTATATGTATGTATATATATGTGTGTGTATATATATATAATGTATATGTATGTATATATATGTGTGTGTATATATATATAATGTATATGTATGTATATATATGTGTGTGTATATATATATAATGTATATGTATGTATATATATGTGTGTGTATATATATATAATGTATATGTATGTATATATATGTGTGTGTATATATATATAATGTATATGTATGTATATATATGTGTGTGTATATATATATAATGTATATGTATGTATATATATGTGTGTGTATATATATATAATGTATATGTATGTATATATATGTGTGTGTATATATATATAATGTATATGTATGTATATATATGTGTGTGTATATATATATAATGTATATGTATGTATATATATGTGTGTGTATATATATATAATGTATATGTATGTATATATATGTGTGTGTATATATATATAATGTATATGTATGTATATATATGTGTGTGTATATATATATAATGTATATGTATGTATATATTTGTGTGTGTATATATATATAATGTATATGTATGTATATATTTGTGTGTGTATATATATATAATGTATATGTATGTATATATATGTGTGTGTATATATATATAATGTATATGTATGTATATATATGTGTGTGTATATATATATAATGTATATGTATGTATATATATGTGTGTGTATATATATATAATGTATATGTATGTATATATATGTGTGTGTATATATATATAATGTATATGTATGTATATATATGTGTGTGTATATATATATAATGTATATGTATGTATATATATGTGTGTGTATATATATATAATGTATATGTATGTATATATATGTGTGTGTATATATATATAATGTATATGTATATATATGTGTGTGTGTGTATATATATATAATGTATATGTATGTATATATATGTGTGTGTGTGTATATATATAATGTATATGTATGTATATATATGTGTGTGTATATATATATAATGTATATGTATGTATGTATATGTGTGTGTATATATATATAATGTATATGTATGTATGTATATGTGTGTGTATATATATATAATGTATATGTATGTATGTATATGTGTGTGTATATATATATAATGTATATGTATGTATGTATATGTGTGTGTATATATATATAATGTATATGTATGTATGTATATGTGTGTGTATATATATATAATGTATGTATGTATGTATATGTTGTATATATATAAATAAAGTATATATATATATATGTATATGTATGATGTATATGTGTGTGTATATATATATAATTTATATGTATGTATGTATATGTGTGTATGTGTGTGTATATATATATATATAATGTATATGTATTTATATATATATGTGTGTATATATATAATGTATATGCATTTATATATATGTGTGTATATAATATATAATGTATATGTATTTATATATATATGTGTGTGTATAAATATAAAAGTGGACATGGAAGTCAGCACTTAGAGGCGACAGTCTGTTTCATGCTAGTGCAATCGTCAGGCGACTAGTGCTGTTATTTTTCTCGGCTATTTATATAAGGGTCAGTGGTGCATTATGGGTAGTCTATTTTGGCGGTTATATATGTAAGGGGAAGGGGTAGGTATGTTTTTTAGTGAGTAGTCGAGGCTAAATTTTTCTATGTCCATGTTGTGTTATAAATGTAGCGAAAGTGCTCTACTGATAATCAGGAGCTGAATATGCAGAAATATAGTCTTAAAGTGTGCTATATTTATGGGGTAAAGTGCTCAATATCAGAGATAGAGCGTGTGTATATATATATATATATGTGTGTGTATATATATATATATATAATGTATATGTATTTATATATATGTGTGTATATATATATATAATGTATATGTATTTATATATATATGTGTGTATATATATATATATATAATGTATATGTATTTATATATATATAATGTATATGTATTTATATATATATGTGTATATATATATATATAATGTATATGTATTTATATATATATGTGTGTATATATATATATAATGTATATGTATTTATATATATATATGTGTGTATATATATATATAATGTATATGTATTTATATATATATATGTGTGTATATATATATATAATGTATATGTATTTATATATATATATGTGTGTATATATATATATAATGTATATGTATTTATATATATATGTGTGTATATATATATATAATGTATATGTATTTATATATATATGTGTGTATATATATATATATATAATGTATATGTATTTATATATATATGTGTATATATATATAATGTATATGTATTTATATATATATGTGTGTATATATAATGTATATGTATTTATATATATATATGTGTATATATATAATGTATATGTATTTATATATATATGTGTGTATATATAATGTGTATGTATTTATATATATATGTGTATATATATAATGTATATGTATTTATATATATATGTGTATATATATAATGTATATGTATTTATATATATATGTGTATATATATAATGTATATGTATTTATATATATATGTGTGTATATATAATGTATATGTATTTATATATATATGTGTATATATATAATGTATATGTATTTATATATATATGTGTATATATATAATGTATATGTATTTATATATATATGTGTATATATATAATGTATATGTATTTATATATATATGTGTATATATATAATGTATATGTATTTATATATATATGTGTATATATATAATGTATATGTATTTATATATATATGTGTATATATATAATGTATATGTATTTATATATATATGTGTATATATATAATGTATATGTATTTATATATATATGTGTATATATATATAATGTATATGTATTTATATATATATGTGTATATATATAATGTATATGTATTTATATATATATGTGTATATATATAATGTATATGTATTTATATATATATGTGTATATATATAATGTATATGTATTTATATATATATGTGTATATATATAATGTATATGTATTTATATATATATGTGTATATATATAATGTATATGTATTTATATATATATATGTGTATATATATAATGTATATGTATTTATATATATATGTGTATATATATAATGTATATGTATTTATATATATATGTGTATATATATAATGTATATGTATTTATATATATATGTGTATATATATAATGTATATGTATTTATATATATATATGTGTATATATATAATGTATATGTATTTATATATATATGTGTATATATATAATGTATATGTATTTATATATATATGTGTATATATATAATGTATATGTATTTATATATA
>OZ038475.1:91370433-91485433 GCA_964036315.1 Acanthosepion esculentum
GAGATCCAGATATGAAAATTGCAAAATTTGCTTCACTATATAAGAATATAAAAATAAATAAAAAGATTTCAAACAATGCTTGAAATAAGAGATACAAAGCTTTAAAATGACATATAGATGTATGCATAAATAGGAGGAAATGATGTGGTTGGCAGGGAATCCCATTACTGCAACACGAAAACTATTACTTTGTTCCAATATATATTTTGATTCACATCAACAATATGTGCACTTTGGTTACCTCAGTGTTGGGATTAATGATCTAATTTGGTTGACCATCATTACTAAGTATTAAATCTGATCCTCACTTGGTGCCTTATGCCCAAACTAATAATAAAATACACTTTTGTACATTATGGAATTTCCCATAGTTGGTTTAAGTTTTAATACCTTGATATTTTGTTTGGTGAAATCATTTTAACTATTACTCAAATTTCACCAATAAAATTTTACATTCAACCTGTCACCATTAATAAATGTAAAAACAGAGTTTCAGAAATTTTTAACTGCTTCATTAATATTCATGTCTTCCAAAGTTGCATAAGCAAATATTTTGATTTTTCCTGTAGTACAAAAGCCTACAAATGCTTCCTTATTTTATCCTTGTAATAATACAAAAAATGGGTTTCATAAACTGAATCGCCTGTTTTATCTGTTTAAGTAAATTCAGTTTTTTTTGTCTTAATAAGAAAGAGGATTGGCAAATCCAAGAGAATTGCTGTCTGAATTTCTGAGTTATCAATTTTACATTTGAACTCATGTCCTCATCTTTGTTGTTATAATCACTAGGTTTTGACTCTGGATTTCTTCAGGTGTTTGTTAATCTGGGTAATTTTCAGGGAATTTCGAACTGAACCCTTTATTTAATTTACAGGCAACTTCCAGCCAATGAATGCCGAAGAAATTCGAGATGAACACATTAAGGATGCCTCTATCAACAGGCTTCAGAATGCTCAGGTAAGACAAAGACTTCTTGAAAACAAATGTCTTAATTTAAGAACAGCTTATGAGCAGGCATATACATTTGAGGTTGCTCAAAAACAGCGTTTCTACCTACAGTCTGATACAGTTGGTGCTGCTCTAAACACACTCTTCTCGTTCTCCCCCCACTTCTTATGGGCTCGGTCTACAGCAACAGTTTTCTTGTCCAGCCAGAGATGCTAGGTGTCACAAATATGGGAAGTTGGGACATTTTTCAAAGTCTGTCGGTCCACATCTTCTAAAAATAATTTTTCTAAAACTTTTATGGTGGCTACTATAACAGCTGTGTCTCCAGACTACCTTTCAAAAAACATAATACAGGTTAAAGTTAATGGCATTTCTATTGATGCATTGATTGAAACCAGCAGCTCCAGTAATTATATTAATTTCAATATTGTGAATGCTAAAATGTTTCCCCTGTTCTACCATGGCAAATGCTTCTCTGCTTCACAGGTGATTGGATACTTTCTGGTTAGCTTACATTTAAAAAATATTTTGTATAGAAACATCAAACTCTTGATAATTAAGAACCTCTATAGTGACAGGATACAAGGGCATGATTTTCTTCAGCATCATTCTAGTATCGAGATTCCCTTTGGAGATCCCAAACCAGCCCTTAGCATTGCATCTGTGGCCTAACAGCAGTCAATGTCCAGTACCCATCACTCTTCGATAATTTATTTCCAGACTGCAAGCCTGTAGTGACAAAGTTGGGATGGTACTTACTTGAGGACAAACATTTTATAAAAACCAAAATTACACGAATGCTTGATGATGGAATCATTGAAACGAGTGAGTCTCCATGGAGGGCCCAGGTATTAGTAACATCTTCTGAGAACCATGAAATAGACTAGTAATTGATTACTTTCAAACCATAAATAAGTTTATCCTATTAGATGCTTACCCACTACCATGGATAGATGAAATTATAAGCAAAATTGCCAAATACAAAGTGTACAGCATACTAGATCTCAAAAGCGCCTATCACCAAGTGGCTACCAAACCAGTAGATCAGGTCTACACAGCTTTTGAGGCAAATGGTCATCTCTACCTGATTAAAAAGATACCATTCGGAATAACAAATAGCATTGCCAGCTTCCAGAAGATTGACAAAATTATTAGCAATGAAAAATTAGAAGGTATTTTTCCCTGCATAGATAATGTAACTATATGCTGACAAAACCACACAGATCACAATCATAACTGAAACAATTTATGGCAGCTACTGAGAAATATAATCTCACATTAAATAACAATAAATGTTTTTTTGGCATAGACACCATTAATTTACTGGAGCAGACCATGAGCAAAATGTTCTATGTTACCAGATCCAGAATGATTGAAACCTCTACTAAAATTGCCAATATAATAATAATATGAATGCCCTAAAACGAACTATGGGCATGTTTGCAGATTGCTTTTTTTTTCAAACAAAATACATCCATTGATACAAACAGTTTTCCTCTTTCTTCTGCAGCAATGGAGGCTTTTAATAATCTTAAAAAGGATATAGTCAATTAGCGATTACGGCTATAGACCCCACTATTCCTCTGGTGGTAGAGACAGATGCATCTGATTGTGCAATTGCTGCTTCTTTAAGGCAATCTGGATACCCTGTTGCTTTTTTGTCAAGAACCTTGTCATGTTTGGAACAGCAACACTGAGCAATTGAAAAAGAAGCTTATGCTATAGTAGAGTCACTATTTAATCAGATGGCATTTTAGATCAATTACTGATCGGAAATCCATTGTGTTCAGGTTTAACACCAGAGCAACAATTAAAATTAAGAACGACAAAATAGTGAGATGGAAAATTGAACTCTCCTGTTTTTCTTTTGATGTGATCGACTGACCTGGTAAAGAGAATGCCGCAGTAGATGCACTATAGAGGGCATGTAGCTCGATACCAAACACAGATACCCTACACAATGAACTGTGCTACCCAGGCATAGCAAGGATGACATATGTGGTATGGACCAGAAATCTACCATATTCTACCGATGATGTGAAAAAAAAATATGATCCTGTAGAATATGCACAGAACACAAACTGCAGTCCTTCAGGCCTAAAACTAGGATGCTCATAAAAGCCACTCAAACATTTGAGAGGTTAAACAGATTTCAACAGTCCACTGCTGTCAAAAAAATAGGAATCATTACATGCTGACAGTCATTGACGAATATTCGCAATTCTCATTTGCATTTCTTTGCCCGGACATATCAGCTAATTTGGTGATACAGTGCTTATGCTCTTTATTTGCCATTTTTGGGGTTCCAGCTTACATCCATTCAGACCATGGAGCCTCTTTCATATCTGAGCAGCTGAGACAATTTCTTTGTGAATGAGGAGTGGCCACAAGCCACCGACACCTTAACACCCTCAGGATAGTGGTCAATGCTAATGGTATAATGGCTTTAGTGATCATAAGTTAAAATATTCACTCTTGTAATAATTTTTGGATGTTAATATATTTCTGAACATCCAAGATAAGCAGATTAATCACCACAGAAGTGGACATTTTTTTATTCAATAAAACTATTAAAAGTGCTGTAAGACTGAAAAATAAATTTGTTAAAAATCTTACAAAAACAACAAAGTATGCACATTTTAAATTTATATTTTTTATAATTATTGTTCTAAGAGAAACCAGGCAAAAGTATACAGAGAATTAAAAGTCTGTGTAAATCGAGTTAGATAGTCTAAATAATTTTGCAATTCTAATGAAAGTATTACAAATGAAAAAATCTTAAACCTAAAATAAAACACAAATTTACCTTATACACAAGTTAAAAAATGTTTTTTGCAGTTATCTTGGTGCATTTAGTAGGATATCAATATAATAAAACTTGCATTATTATTATTGTGTTGCATTAACATAAAATTGTTATTTTGACAATTTTCAATTTATCTATTAGATATTTTGTTTTAATATTTGTTGACTATTGAGTAAAATTTTATTATATTAGGTTTTTACATTTTCTAAAGCAAATATAAAAAAAAACTTTCAATTTGTAGTGGTTTTACTTGTTCAAGCCGAGTTATCATGAAGCTGAATAGAATATAAATTCTGCATTAAAGACAATGGTCATTTTGAGTGAACAGCAAATATGTGTACAAAAAAAATACACAAACATCAGTATCATGTAGAAATGAAAGATAAGTGAAAATACAAAGAAATATAAAGCAGTAACTCTAGTATATTCATAAAACTGTTCTTACCGCATAATTCCAACCACAATCATATTTCGCCAGAAATTTGGAGGTTTGCCCTCTCGTTGAATAGGAACATACATTCCACAAGGCAGATAAATCTGTACAAAACCTAGAACTGTTGTCATGACCATCTGAATAGCACCTACAAATGAATTGGTAAGTAATACAGTTATTAAGAAAGCATTTTAAGTAAAATGTCTATAATTAGTATAAACAAACACTAATAATATAGTAGATTTAAAACCATAACCAGATCTGAATTTAGGCTTGCTTATTATGATATACACTTTATTTTTAACCAACCACAAACTGCATTCAATTTCAATAGTTAAAATATATTCATCAACAATACAAATTGAAATAAACATAGCAAACAAGATTGATAAACAATAAAATAAAAAATTTTAATAATTAAAAAATAAATAATTGCCTAATCTTGTTAACATTTTTCAACAGAAAAGCACTAAAAGGGCAGTTAATCAAAGAAATTTAACGTTTCCTTTTATCACCACTGCAATGAAGCAGTCAAAAAGAGAGCTGCATTCAAAACTAAATAAATATACAAGGCCGTTAGATAATAAGGTGTTAATTAAGTCTTCCTTTTTTTCTTTTTAATTATTTTCATATTCAATTTATATTTAAAACAGCTTAGGACTACAAAAACTAAATCAAAAAGATATTGTGGTATCATTCACTTCATTATTTTTTATGATCTTTATTATAATTATCTAACAAGATGTTGATACATCTGAATAAACTATTCACATGTGTCACCTTATATATGGTCAGAGAATACACTTATCGGAAGAAAATACAAAGCTTATTCAGAAATAATCCAACCATTTACTATTAACAAAAAATTAGTCTATATAGGGTAAGGGCACCTTAGTCCTCTTCAATTAATGCTTGTGAATGAGGTCCTTTGGACCTCACAAATATCCCAGCAACCCTTCCACTTTCCAAAGAAGTCAACAAAGACTTCTCTAGGGATCTCCACTGCCTCATAGTATTCTCCTCAATCATGACCACAACTTAAAATCTCACTTTAGAAAACCCAGAGTTCACAGAGCACCAAATCTAAATTGGACGAAGGTTTGAGAAATGTAGATGATGCAATTTTTAGCCAAAAATCCTTGCACAAGTTATGAAAAATGGGTAGAAGAGATATTCAAAATGACTGGATACATTGCAGACATTCTATAGAGCCCTCAGATCTAATTCTTGCACTGTCAGCCACAAATTCCCTTTCACCACAATTTGTACACATTCATTTTTGGAGGTTCTACTTGTTGAAGGCTTTCCAGAGCATGTATCACTTTTAACAGATACCTGGTCAAGCCTGAAACATTGGTACCAAAATTTATCAGAGTTTCACTCAACAAATCATTTCTGAAAGCTAAGTTCTGAGCAAAACCCGATATATATTCACAATGAATAAAATGGTCACAATCACACTTACTGAATGGTGTCTCACTGCTATCTGAATAACCCCACAAGAGAGTGTTCATACATATGCAGTAAGGTCAAAATTACCAAATTACATCAAAATTATACAACCAGTTATTCAAAAGATATTCAAAATGGCTGGATAGTTTCCGGACGGACCTTGTAATTTAATCATCAATAAAAAAAAAAACTACACACAGACAACCAAATCCTTTTCTAACAGATTACACATTTTAGCTATTACAAGATAAATATCATACAAAATAATACTCACCCAATAAAGTTGGATCACCATGCAAAGAAGAGAGGATGTACTTGTTTAAAAACAAAGTACAAAAGCTGAAAAAGTACCAAAGCAGGAGAAAAAGAAAGGCCCTGACATTTAAAAGTCCGGTCTTTTCAGGAGATTCCTCTCTTGTTGATATGGAAGGTGGGCGAGTCATCCGCAAAGATGGAAATTTAGAAGTTTTGGAGAGATTTGGTGTCACAAGGGAATCTCTGAATGATTTGGGATTATTGCCATGGTCTGCACTGGGCATATTAGCTCTCCATACAGGATGGTCTTAAAAAAAAATTTTTAAAAAAAAAAAACAATAAATAAAAGATATAGATTTTTTACACTGGTAATCATTAATTGCTGATAAAGAATATCTCACAAAAAAGCAGATAGAAGCAAGGTAAATTAAAAAAATGAGCCCAAATTTTATAACAAAATTTCTTGAAGAAAAAAATTGTGGGGAATAAGATAAATGAAATCTTTGAAGTTTCATTTATTCAAGAGAAAACACCAAGTCGAACATAAGAGAAATAGGATAAGATCATTCCAAAATGAAATGCTTGCATGTTACTCGGGTTGACTTTTACAGCTGCTACATGTGAGCAATTCAAGCAAACTAAGTCTTACAGTGAACAGAGTTTACATATCGGTAGAACCTGATGACCTATTAACAAAAACAAAAAGAAAAAAAAACATTTATCTTCTTTTTCTTTTTTTTAAATAATGTGTTATCAACTGTTTGTTATTTAAACTGCAAGATAAACAAAGAGTAGAAAGTAAAAGTAATCATTGCATATAACCATATAAAACAAATTTTGGGGAAAAAATGAAAAATCACAATAAAAGATTGCACAAAATAATTTCAGTAACTCAAAATTAATAAATTGATCAGAAAATGTCAATAAAATACTTTTCTCTAGCATAAAAATTATACAAGAAAAGCAAATATTTAAGCTAATAATCTCATTGCACAAAAAGTATTCTTATTTTCATTCAATTAACAGAGGAAAAAAAATTTATATTTTAGATATTACGAAAAAATTATTAGATGAACTAAATAAAAAATTAAATTTACTCAAATATTTAAAAAAGCTATCTAGGATATTTTTAAAAAATCTTTTGCTTGAATATCCATATGCACAAATTATTATTGTCATCAGTCCATTATGATGAAATCATGCCATTGGGGGTTCTGTGCAGCTGAGCACCTGACCAATTCCCCCCCGACATATCTTGGTTGAAAGCTGGAGAGGTATTCATTCATGTGTAGTGTCTTGAGCAAAGTAGATCTGGCAGAGTTTATCCCTCTCCAGATCAAGCTATAGCTGAAGTCCTCCAACTTGAAAGCTTGCCTTGGTCATGGTCACATGGCTGTTGATTCCATCAAGGAATTCACTATTGACATTAGTTTGGAAAGGCCACTACCCAGCAATGCTCTGTCATTACCACATTGGCTGTATAATTTGGTCTGAAACCCAGTCTACCCCATTGTCCTAGATGGCCATTGACACTACAAAAAGGTTTGTCTGCTCATTGATAAGTCCTGTTTTTAATCTTGCTCGACATCTAGAAAGATCATGCTATTTTCCATAATATTAGACGGAAATTCACATTTCAAAGAATATATATGGAAGCATTAAATAAAGTAAAGAATTGTAATTAAATAGTTGCCTTTGATTTTAAGTTATTTATTAGCAGTATAATCCGTCTTCTGCTGGGTCTTTCATTACTGGGAATTTTTACTGTTCATTTGGAACAGTTTAAGTTTAAAGTCAGCCCACCTGAAAATCAATATTAGTAACAACAACTGGGTGCAACTGAGGCACATCCCCAAATGGAGGGGTTAACAATTTGAATGGGGGATGGCCCTGAAAAGGGCTGTTTTTGCATTCTGAATCTTGTTTCAACCTCACACGCAGAAGCAGTTGAAGAGGCATTTCTCCTCAGCCATTGAGTCCTTTGATCACCATTTTCAGCCTCACATGTAGAAGTGGTCAGGTATGCTCTTCTGGAAAGCCAATGGCTACATTGACTCACTGGCTCTGATTGAAGAATTCCAAGAGGCGTTCTAAAGACAATTTGTTATCTCTTATTCACATGGCGGACCTGGCAGCAGCGGTTTTGCAACCTAGGCAAGTTCTTTTCTTTGGTGGCATGTCTTAGCAAGTATAAATTGTCAAATGAAATGTGTGGGCAAATACCAGAAGAGAATGTTGTAAAGCTACAGGGATAGAATTATCTATCAAACAAAAAAAGTTTCATTGAAATCAGAAGAAAACTGTGGAAACACAAACAACATCTGATCACACACATTTTGAGAATTACAGAAATAGATAATATTTTTATAATGTAAAGTATTTATTTTTATTAAAGTTTTTATGAAATATATATATCCAAGAACAGATAGTAAATAGTAAAATATTGCTAAGATTTATAATGGACAGGAAATAGTGGAGAGACATGTCACCAACAATTTGGATTCAAAACCGGCACTGAAGAATTATCAAATAAAAAAAAAAAATTCATCGAAATCAGATGAAAACTGTGGAAATGTATAAACATCTGATCACACACACATTTTGAGAATTATAGATACAGATTGGTGTTGAATAGAAGAGAAAAATAAAGGAGGAGTAGGGTAGCAATTGTAGAGGCTGATCAAGAAATTAGCAGAAAAACAAGTGAAGAAGAAATATAGATAAAAAAATTATTCATACCCTTTCTGATTGACAGACTGTATAGGTATTAAATTGAGAATAAAGGAAAACATTTTTACTGTATCTTTATAGATTTAGCACAAAATTTGACATTTAACACTGCTGACCCACTGGTTTGGTCTTCTATTTGAAAGAATTTTTAAAAAAAAAAAATAAAATAAAATAATAAAAAAAAACAATATTCACGATATTTTATTCTTCAGTTTTTAATCTTCATTGGGTGATTTATGTGCTCAAAAATTAAAAATAAACAGCAAACATTTTCAGTGAGAAATACAGCAATTATTTTTATTATGTCATCATAAATTTTGAAATAAACTGACAGCAGACAGGATAGAACTAGAAATGATATAACTTTAGGCTATTACCTAATTTTAGGTTTAAATCCAAAGAAAAATGTTTTACTCAACTTATACAAGGAATAAAGTAAAGAAAAATTTATTGAGATTCTTTTTTCTTTTAAAATGGAAGCTATTTTTATTCTTAATGCAGACACTATTTCTGCTTCAAACAAGAAAGTTTTATTAGAGAGAGAGAGAGAGACACACACACATTATATAAAAAATCTGCATAAATCACTTGTTGGCTTATTAGGAGATATTAAATCAGTATTCATTTCAAATTAGAGAAAGCTTGATTTAAAGTGTTTAAGAAACTTTTAAAGCAAAAAAGTTTAAAATTTAATTCTAAAATTGTAAATATCTATTTCTGAAGATAGATATACTCCCTCCAATTTCTATTAGAAGTATACAAAAATATCCAGTCATTTCATATTAAAACTTCTACCTTGAGTAATGCCACTTTAATCCTCTTCAAACAATCACTTTTCCAACTGCTAACTCCTCTCTAGGGATCATTATCAGATGCTTTGTATTTTCTTTAATCTCATCTATAGTTTGAAATCTACCTTTCAAAAGGTGATTTTAGCTTTGAGAAAGTCAAAAACCATAATGAACCAAATCTGGATTGTCGTAGTGTGTGTGGGGGGGGGGTGCTGAGGAACTGACAATGGTAATGCGATGTTTTGCAAAAAAAAAAAACGATGAATCTACTTGCATGGTCATTGTGAATATGAATATCATACAGTACGCAAACATTTTCAAAAGCTATCTTACTAACAACTGAGTGATGGCATGCTGTTAGATCCCATCTACTAAGTTACATCAAAATCATAACTAGTTCTCAAGATATTCAAAAATGGCTGGAGATGTAAACAGTTATCAAAATTGTTTACTGGCAGAATTTATAATTGTGTAAAATAAACTGAAAATAAAGGTTTAGCACTAGGCAGAGAAGTTATTAGGTTGATGCTGAAATTCCCTATCTTTTGTATAATGTTAAAGAAATTTTAGAAGTGTTTTTGAAAATTATTCAGTTCTTTAATGGGTGTGAAGTTAACTATAGTACTTCATATACAAACCTTAAAAGAAAAAAGTCTAAAAGATAAAATGGGTTCCACATGCATTTAAATACTGTTCTTCCTCAAGATGAGAGGGGGGAGTCACAGATGAAGAAGGGATTTATAAGATTTCAAAATGAAAATTGTGGTTAGACCCAAAACACCTTCAATATATCAATCTCAGCAGAATCTATTGGGAAGTGAGTTATATCCTGTATGAATGGGATTTTGTTATGAAACTTTAACTGCATAAGGCTACAGAGGGCAATTGCTTCAATTGAAGGATATATTAAAATAGGAAAGACCTATTTTCTAGGTGAGGAAATAGATTGGCGATTTTGCTATATAGCAGCACCTATTTGTTTGTGACAAATGTGATGCAGCAAAGCAAATAATCATCTGTCTGAGATGGGAATCTATTCCAGAACTGACATTGAAACCTATTACCTTTAGGCTTTAGGCCATCACACATAAATGATTCAAACAAGTTCAAGCTCCTTGAAGAATCCATTAAATTAAAACTGATATTTTATGATGGAATGTACAATTTACCTAAAAAGTGGTGCAAGTTCATAGAAAGCTAAAGAAAATCCATTGATGAATGAATAATAACACTATGACTTTACAAAATCTGAAAACTCTTGAATAAAGGCAAATAAAATTCAGTGATCCTATAATTTACAACTATAGGAAAATATATTACATGTTTTTTCAAGTATACCAATATCATGTCACATTATATTAAGTGGCAGGATATAGGATACCATTAAAATTAAAAGTTGGGCATTTGTTTCCTTTTAAGTAAAATTCCACAGGTTTTGATGTGAAAAAGCATTCAATGAACTCTTGAATTTGGTTTTCATTAGAGAAAATTTTTTCCATCAGTGTTTTGCAACAATTGAAGAAGGTGAAAGGTTATGGAGGGTGGGTGGAAACCAACCAAGTGAGTTCCAAATTTGTTTCTTGTATTATTCTTGCTATAAATGGCCTTGCATTGTCATGAAGAATAAAACATCTTTTCTATTTTCCAATAGGAAAAATGTTTCTTCTCCAGAGAGTGCTTTTCAACCAAACTTTTATAGACATATAATGCACTTGTATTTTAAGAACTGTGAATGAATACTCCAATGATCTTACCACATGCATATTACCTTTCTTCCATGGAGCTCAGCTTTTGGGGAGAGCTATGGACATTTATTTTTGTCAGTCCAGTGCCTTTTGCATTAAACACTGTTGTATGTCATCCATTTTTCATCACCTGTTATGATATATTTCATGAATGGGTTATTTCACTGTTGTAAAAAGAGAATTGTCACCATGGATAAATGAGTCACTTTGTTCTTTTTGCTAAGAGTATAACTTTCTCTATCTTCTCTATTGTTGACAGGGTAGATTGTGATGTTAAGATTTTTGCTAATTTGCAAGTACTTTGTGGTGGATTACTTCTCACTAATGACTTTATATTATAGCTTTATCATCAAAGTCCAATGAAAACCCCAGTCTGGATTCATCTTCCAAAATAGTTCCTCTAGAGCAAAACTGCAAGCCAATTTTGTACTTGCTTGCCAGTTAACAATGTGATGTAAATGTACTTTCAACCTTTACATTTTAGGGGTTAAGAAATGTATTCTTTAATCCACTGTGCATGCTGCTATTGCAGTGCAAAAACTAAGTGTACTTTAAATTTGTTCTTAATAGTCATGTATGATTAGTAGTGAGGATGATACATTTGTCATTATAATTGGTTCCCCAAAATAGAAATTACTCAACCTAATACTTCATTATTTTATCAACTGATTAATCATTTAACATTTTGATTTCAACCAACCTTAAATTAGAATTGCTATCAATAGATTTATAAGACAATCACTGATAAAACATTTAACTGAGCATTCTGACAATTTTTGTTTCTGGTATAAATGCAGAATTATGGCCAAAAGTATCAGCCAGTTTTTACAGTCACTAGTTTGGCAAAATCCTGAACAGGAAACTCCTCCACTAAAGATGTGTTTAACTAAGATGTGAACAAGTCCCAAGCTCAGGGTTGAAACATAGCAAACCAGAGGTAGCAACATATCACACAATTAAAGTTGACAGATTCCAAAGATCTTTGTATAATAATAAAAATCAGAAGGTATTTAACTTAACAAAAATTTAATAAAGTGTAATTTATTTTAGCTGTTGGCTACAGAGGTATTTCAAACTGGCATATTTACTTTTTCCAAGATTTTGAATACTTCATTCACAGCTATGAATAAGTTTGTTCTTCCACTTTTCAAGTGTTGTGGTAATAATCTGGTTGGGTGTTCTAACGATCTACCCTTCTCTTTGACAGCCGCAGTGGAATTCTCTAAAGAGCACGGTGTGTATGTGTATGTGTGTGTGTATATATATATATAATTCAGCTTGGTAGCTTGATCCCAATGACACATTGGTACAATTTGACCATTAAATTATATTCTCTAAAAGGTCTCCTTTGTCCCAGAAAAAAAACAGTTTTTCAGAAAGATATTCCTCCAAACAATACCATTGTGAGGGAGAGGTCTTTATGCAAACAACTTAATCTCAAGGATTTTTTAAGATTATTTTTTTTTATTTTGGCTGAGGAAATAATTTATTACTTGTCATTTCTGCCAAACTTGGCAAGTTTAGTTGGTGGGTACAGAACCATGCCCAATTATACTAAGTTAACACCAAATTAATATTCACATTTGATTCCTTACGATCCCTTCAAATCATCTAATTTCTTGAAACTAAATAATTAGTTATTTATTCACATTTAATTCCAATAATTATTAAATACAATCAAGCCTTTTCTCACATTTGTTACCTTCCTGTTCTATACTACAAAACTGCATCTTTCTGCATTTAACTGTTTCCTTACACAGCATATGCAGCAAGGAGCACTGTCATACTGAAAAGCCTGCCAGTCACCATGCTATTTCTCATTGAATCATGTTCCTCTTCAAAACCACAACCTTCACCTTTGTTTCAGCAGAAATTTTAGGCAAGATTTTAGTGTTAATAAGCAAGCTAATGTTTAACAATGACTTGCCAAGGCCCCTTACACTCATGTTAAGATGGGACAATTTCAACATAGGTATTTGCATATTATCATCTCAAATCTTTCATTGGCCCAATAGTTTTGCATAGTCTTTTTTCAACTCCATTGGTGTATTTTCTGTTACACGTCCCTTACAAAATCATAACTTATTTTCTAATCCTCAAAGTCTACAGACACTACTGATAAAAGTATACTGCTAAACTAGGTACCTCCACGAAATCGCTAAAAAATGGCATAGCATGATGAAAAAGACACCAAACTTGACTAAAACAAAATTTTATCGTCTAAATGCTTATGTTATCATGAAGAGGAAAGACCAAAGTTTTTTTTTTCATTATTTTTTTAAAATTTTCCTTTTTAGAACATTCTAAATTTTGAATAAAAAAACATTGTTTATCTTTGTATCACTGGCACTAGTAAAATAACATATACAATTTTTAGCACGTTTTTTTTGTATGACACCCATTATTTTGGAAAATCTTGCAAAAATAAAAATAATTGTTGGATGTTAATGAAACTTTCAGATCAAACTTTTTGATCTTTCCTCTTAATAATAACAAACATTTAGACGATAAAATTTTGTCTTCGTCAAGTTTGGCATCTTTTTATTCATGCTATGCTCTTTTTGTTTACATTTCGTGGAGGTACCCATGCTAATCAATCTTAGCATTTTACTAAAATAAAGGTGTATAATTATTTTATGTGGTTGGCCTAAAACATGAACTCATTCACTGGTAGAATATCATAATTGAGAAGGAAGGAGAAAATGTTCAAGACTATACTTGGAATCTAGAAATATCTGTATACATTCTGGAATGCTTCTATTATAAATCTGTTGCAATTAAAGAAGACCAGACATTACTTTTTGACTGGCCATTGATATTACACTGGTATATCAAAAGTCATGGGGTTGGGTGCCTAGTATCAAGTAGGACCACTCTCTAGCCAGGTGCAGTAACTTTACATGGTATCAATTCCATAAGAGATTGGAAGACATCTGAAAAGCTGTTCGGCCAGGCTGTCTTGAGATTTGTCCAGTTCCCTAATATTTGTAGGTGCAGAATCTTGTATATAAATAGACCTCTCCACCATGTCCTATAACTGCTCAATTGGATTTGTCTCAGATAAAAGTGGTGTTCACACTATTCATCAGAAATCTCCAGAATATGCCTCAAATCATTTCTAGATAACTTAGGATCAATAACATTGTCTATTATTATTATTCTACTGGAATAACCTATCTTTGTTAGGATACATAGAATCCATGAATGAGTGCAAGTAGTTATGAAGTATTGCAACATACCTGTTACAATGAACCACAATCAATAGTGGCTATGTGGAGAGTGGGGGCGGTCAGCACCACACCTGAAACAATCATCCCCAAAAACAACCAGGACCATAACTCATCAAACCATGTCACATGTTGCTAGTCTTCCAGAATCCAATTAATACTGTCACTAGCCCAAGTGAGATCTTGTATCTAGTTATGGTGCTAACACCAACACTTTCATGAGGCTTCTGCTCTCATAAACCATGAAAGCTAAAGGATACTGAACTAACCTGTTGGATATGTGTTTGGCACTCCCTGCATTACATATGGATGTGATTTTAGCCAGTGTTATTTGTTTGTTACTACTGACAATTTTAATCATATGTCTCTGGTCATGAACATTAAGGACTCATGGTCAGCCATTATATTAGAAATCAGTTGGACTATAACAGATTTTAAAATTTTACCTATAAATATTAAATAAAATAAATTAATAAATTTATTTTAAAATTTAGTTATAAAAAATTTTTGAGAAGAAAAAAAGAAAAGGAAAGAAAGAGAAAATAAATAAACAATCACTAAATGTTTCTTCCTCCTGCTATTGTAGGTAAAAAAACAACAACAAAAAAACTGAAATCTGGTTCGTTTGATTTGGTGTTGGCTCTGCATCCTTTCGATATTGTGTATATATTTCATTGTGTGAAAATTAAATAAGAGAATTTTTGTATATTGTTTTTTTAGCAAGCCAGACAAATTCATAAAGACAGAAGAAAAATTTAAAGCACCTTAGACAGAAAAGAAGACTGCAGAAAAAACAAAAGAAATTAGTGAAAAAAAATCTTTTTCCAGAGTTTGAAAAAGCAGATAAAATTTAGCCAGATACCAAGTCTTACCATCCAAGGGTACAAAACAGATTTAAGAAACAAACTATAATCTGTTCATTATATTATATTATATATTTGAAAGAGAAATTGAAAGGTAAAAACATTCTGTAATGTCCTAGAATTAGACTACCAGTGTCCAAAGTTATATTATCAAAGTTTTGTGTAAGTGCTGACATTTCTGCAGATGTTATTTTCATTTATTTCAAAAGAGCAGTCTAACACAAGTGTATCTGAAAAAAAAAAACTATTAAAGTAAAAATAATTTAGTATAAATTTATAATTTAGTGTTAAATGAATAATTTATTTACTTAAATTAATATTAATTTGTGTAAAAATTCTGCACTTTTTTATACTCTTATGAATTGTAAAAATAAATTATTTTTTCAATTCATAACCATTGTCATCGCTTCTTTTTTCCTCCTTTACTTATTGTCTCATTTTCTTCATTGTTAACACCATATTGGAAAAGTAAGTAAGGACACATATTTTGGGGGAAAATTATTGTGTTTCTCAATAATTATGCTGTCCACAATGATTAGTAATGGTTTCCATAAGCTATTTCTTATACATACATGATACTATATATCAAAGGTAGGTCTCAAGAATGCTTTCTTGAAGCCGAGAGAACATTAGCTTGGGATGATACAAAATTTTAAATTAAACCCTAACGCTTCCAACAAGAATTTTATTTTCATTCTAGAAATTAAAAAAATGCCTTTGCTGGAGCAACAAGAAATACAAAAATAAAAGGTTTATAAAGCCACTGTGTTATCAACCATTTTTTATGAAATCCAAATCCAGAGTCATATACCATCTACACAATCTTGAATGTTTCCATCTGTGTTTTCCCATCATTCTCAAAATGAAGTGGAGTAACTTCTGTACTAACACTAAAATATTAGGAGACAGTTTCACAAGCATTGAAGCTATGCTGCAAAAGGTACATCTGCAGTGGGCAGACCATATGGCAAAAATGAAACAGCCATCTATTCAACAAACTGGTCACAAGCTGCCAGAGAGGAGATGCATCACAGAAGAGACTCCTTAAAGGAAAAAAAAATGATCTTCATCACTTGTAGATTATATTACCTCCCTCTCTGAACTACAGAGATAGAACAGAAAAAGCAATAATCTAAAATTGGAGTTTCCAGTGATGCCTGAATTTCATTTGTTAATTAAAAAAGAGAGAAGAAACATTACTTATCCTGTGTGGATTTTACAATAGATGTAGAATACCCTCTGCTAAATCTGTTCAGAAGTCAAGGTGATTTTCCCTATAACTACAAGGAGTAAAAATAAAGCTAACATTTTTCTAGCATAAAATTTTATATTTATTTCTAAACTTGAAAAATATGAGAATTTCAAAGACATGAATTTCTTTAGCCATGGAGAACCCAAGTACCACCACTGCATGGACTGTTGCTTGGTTTCAAGTTCATAATGCTATAACTAACAATAACAAGGTGTTAGACAAAAAATTATCACTAGATTGTTGAAAATACTCTAAAATCAACTAGATATAGTTTCTGATTGGCATTCAAAAACTAATTTAACAGTTGACAACTTCTGCATATCTAACTGGACCTCAATATTTTTCATATCATAAACATGCTCAACAGGAACAGTTAACACTACTGAAGGCCTCCTGAATTGTGTTGATACAAAGTGTGATTTCAAATCTCATCTTGGTTTCAAAATTTCCACACTTTGCATCAGATACAAAATTCCTTTGAAATTTTTTTTCTACTAGAAAAGGAACATGACAACCCAGTGCTTAAAACTTGAAAGTTCCATACTTTTTATTGATCTGAAAAATCCAAAAATATATGCAACAGTCCCAAAAACTGGTATTTTACAATATAAAGAAAACTTTCCAGGTAGTATAACAATACTCAGATTTTGGAAAGTGAGTTAGACCAAAACATTCCTTTGTATATCATGCAGCCATCTTGAAATACTTTATGATGGTCATCTTTGTTCCTTCTTCATCATTGACACATTCACTTGTAGAAGATTCGTTGTTGATACTAGTTACTCTCCCCAATTCAAACTCCTATATGCATTGATTTAGTAACATCTTTTTACTCAGATAGTATCTCCCACCTCATACACATCATGCCTCACCTCAGGCAAAGGTGTTAATGTTTTTCAACCAAACTTCATATTTATAGTTCTCATTTTTAGGTGCAGCTGAGGGTGAAACATCATCATTAGGTGTTAAATTATACCAGCACACTCTCAAATACAGAATATTACTTCCTCAAAGCAATTTGTTTTTGATATTCCTAAGACACACACACACATATATATATATATATATATATATATATATATATATATATATATATATATATATATATATTCTGTAATAATTAATACAATCATTCTTTTTTTTTCATCATGACGAATCACAAAACTGAATTAGCCTCCAATAACTCATTTTTTTTTTTTATATAATTTATGCACATACATACAAAAAAGTCATCAAAATGCCCCACTCAACTACAAAGTATTTAAAAAAATTTTCATAATACTATCATTATCTTACCAAAGAAAAAATATATAACTGGTTATTGAAATACAGACTTTGGAAATTGGCTCAGGATAAGAACTTTCCAGACCCCACCACTGTAGTTTGTCTGCTTGGACTTCACCAGCAAGACATCAACAGAAAGATTATACACTCCTTTATTAGTAGGCTAAATGTATTTAGCCATCTTATGAGCATCTCATTAGCAGCCTTATTGCTGCCTTACCAGTCAGTGATATTCTAAGTGGAAATCAGTTCTCAGATTCAACACCTGTCATTGAAGAGTCAATCCCTTTTAGTTCATATGCCACTATACAGTGTATTATTCATTGGATGCAACCAGCATGCATCCTCAATCACAGCCCCACTTGTGTTGAGTAAGCCTAATAGCCAAGGAGCTTGCACTGTCCTATACATTTATTTTTCTATTTACACACCTGTCTCCTAGAGCAGAGTCATTTTGTTGCATTTTAATGTCATACTTTGGAGAGTCATCATTTATTTCATCATCCTAATATTTTGTGGTAACCTTTCATGATCTATATCAACTCATGAAGACACCTGCACAATGGAAAAAGCCCCATAAGTTTCCCAAAAATGAAAAAAAAAAAAAAAATTAGAAATCAGGAATTTACACAATATTGTCTTTTTAATTTGTCAATATCATTACTATAACTGTCCAAAATGAACACAATTACTCATGAACATGCATATATACTTTCCTGTAACTGATGATGGATACATTTTACCTTGTCACCATTCTCTCAATTTGCACAGACATCTGCCTTGGCTCTAAATGTATCAACATATCCACTTTATACAACTCTCTATAGCCCATTACAGTGTGCATTTTTCACCTTGTTCTCCTGCACAATAACCAAGAGAGGAATCAAGCCCTTAGAGAGGAGAGGGTCCAGATTTTTCCTCCAAATATGGAAGTAAGCAGCCTTTGTCAAGCTGAAACCCATGTTCATATTCCTCCCTATTTTTTTAGCTTTTGAACCTCAATGAACTGACCATTTCCAAATTCTTCATTTGTCAGTATTTATACTGAATTTTACTTCATCAATCTAAATGCTCTCGCTCTCTCTCACACACACTTCTTCCTTGATCTGGATATCACCTTAATGGCATGAATTTCATAGAGGAGGTAAATTCTGTCTATATTTCTGAGATGAGGTATTATGTACATTATTTACATTATTCGAACTATTGTCCTCATCTTTGTCGCCATTTTTATCACAACGTTTTAGCCGTTGTACGCTCCAGCCTTCTTCAGGTGGTTGGAATGTCGAACTGAACCCTTTATTTCACTCACTGGGGTAGACTGTTCTAGTTCCATGTGCCATGTTTAATCAGTTATCTCCTGTTAATTTCCCTCTGAAAGTTCTCCACTGCCTTAACCAGGTATTGAACTCACACTCTTTGGGTCCTGTCACTGGATCTAACCAACAAGGACACATGGCACAGTGGACAAAGGCGTTGATTAGATTCAGTGACAGGACCCAAAGAGTGTGAGTTCAATACCAGGTTAAGGCAGTGGAGAACTTTCAGAGGGAAATTAACAGGAGATAACTGATAACTGACATCCATTAAACATGGCACGTGGAACTAGAACAGTCTACCCCAGTGAGCGAAATAAAGGGTTCAGTTCGACATTCCAATCACCTGAAGAAGGCCGGAGCATACAGCAGCTGAAACGTTGTGATAAACATGGTGACAAAGATGAGGACAATAGTCCGAATAATGTAAATAAGGAGGTAAATTCTTAACAGCTTTCTGTCTACTGCCACAACTTCAACCATATCAATTTCTCATTGTACATAACAAGATTGACAATTCCAACTCCACAGCACATACAAAGTTGCCCCCATTAACAGTCAGTACATTGACATCTTTCCTCTCCAAAGTGACTTGTTCATAATTGAGTAGAAATATCCAAAGTCATGCATGTCGTTTCATCAGGCAGAATCTCAATTACAAACAGTGCCATATTTATATTTTGCTGAGGAAGAACACTGGTGTAGATTACGTTTCCCCAAACAATTTGATGAAATGTGGTTTAATGCCTAGCACTGATAGTGTTTCTGACCACTACTGCTTCTTGTCCATCCACATTGAAGCAAGCAATCTCTTTCCATATGAAGTGTGTGATAATTTTAGCACAAACGCTGCAGTTTCTTGGGTTTTTTGTTGGCGTTGGTTCTGTCATTTTAGAGTAAGCAACCAATATAGGTCATAACTGAACCTAAATAATATGACAACAAATTATTATTAATAAAATTCAAATTTATTAAATCAAAATTCCAAATCTTCCAGTAGAGTTGACCATCATTTAATGTAAACATAACCTGAATTGAATATTAACACCCAAAACCAGTCAAAAGCAAACATCTGTACAAAATAAAGCAATCTTGGCAACAATTTCAAAGTTTTGCTAAATCAGAACTGCAGTTAAAAGAATTTCCAAGGTTTATTTCAGATAAAAATATTTAAACTAAAATTGGGAATCTATCAATGTAAATAAATATTGGAATCAATGACTATTCAATATTAATAAAACAAGATCAAAGTTCAGTCAACCTAATCATTGCATATGCAATATAAATGTTTTAATATTTTAATCCAGAACTAATTTGAATTCAAGATTTAATTATTTAATTAGTAAAAATATATGTGCCATTAAGTCTTTTCATGCAATTTTTAATACAAATAAAAATTTGAAATTGAAAATAATTTAGGATTGATCTAAAGAAAATTGAAGAAAAGTATGCCTGGATTCTGGTTTTATAATTAAAGCTTGAGAGATTTATTTTGACTGAATATATTTTAAGAAAAATCAATTTGAGCAGTCAGAGTACAACTGGTATAGATTTGGCCATAAAAATGTGATTCATTCATGGCAAAAATATGTGAAAAAGTATCTCAAGAACCAAGCAAAGAGATCCAAACTAATGAAGATTGTTCTTAATATTTTCACAAACCTGACATCTGACTTTTGTTGAAAAGTAACAAGTCTTCTTTGAATTGCTTATCTTACAAAGAAAATAAATTGAGACAATTTTAAATTATTTTTCTCTGAATATTAGGATTTGATTTAATGAAAGTTAACCATTGTAGAAAGAAAAACTTAACTGGCCAACAAAATTAATGTTGCAAAAATTGGTTGGAAGCATACACAGAAAAAGAAAGGTAGTACGAGTTCAATAGGTTCACTAGACAAAAGAAATCCACACTTCTCGTCTCAATCTCCAATACATCACAAATGAAAAACTGAATGCCTCTTAAATGGGCATACCATGTTTTTACACACCTGACCCAGCCAACACTCAGCCAATGAGCACCCAGAACCAGCCAATAAAAATGGCTACAAGCAACACCACCACCTCTATCAGCACAAAGTGCTGTCCGATTCACCATCCATCCGAAGCTCGTCAATTCGCCGTCTCCACACTCCCTTGCAAAACATACATGCGACTCTGGCCCTTTTGGGTCACCGAGGTAAGTCACTGCTACAATTAAACATACCAAAATTATTTTATCTCATTAGTTAAGAACAGTAACATAATATTTTTTTTAGGTACTCAATTTTTAAAAAGAATATGCTATGCTAAGCCATGAGTTAGCTGTATGTAAAGATAATAGTAGGTAACCCTACTATAACATAACATAATGAAAATGCCCAGATCTATCGAAGAGGAACAATGAGAGTCTCTTTCTCAGATGAACTACGGCCTGGAGTGTTATCAGGTGCTCCGGCATTGGTCTCTGAACTGCTGGTACTGGAGGAATCACCTGGTGAAATAGATTTTAAATACATAAAATCGTTCACTCTCCTCTGTGTCGCTATCAGAGTCTGATGATGGATATGATTTTAAAAAAGGGGGGGGCGTAAATTCTTCACATGCGGTGTTCCATCAATCCGCACCAACTGATTACTTGGGTTACGCGACTTGTTTGGAATTTGGCTGTGCATCTACCATGTGGAGACTTTACTCAGACGATGTCCCCTTCTATGCTTCTTGAATGTTTTGTGGTGTAAATGAGGGAGTGTTATTGATGTTTCATACCCAGATGTGGTACCTATGTAGAATGTTGGATGGTGCTGTGGAAGCTGAAAGACTATCCTTGGGAGTGACATTGTGCCAGTAGACTGCCTCTGGCACCAAATATTGCTTTCTGGCTGCAATGGTCTTGATATTTCTATGACAGCGGTCCACAATCCCATTCCCAGCCAGTACATGAGCACATCGGAATCTCAAGTGTACCCCACCACCAGCTATTTAAAAATTTCTTAAAGTTCTTACAGGTAAATGCAGTGTCGTTATCTGTCAATATTTCAGCTGATGAATAACACTAGTGGAGTCTTGTCAACGCAGCAGTCGCCATATCACAAATTGAGACCGCAATCCATGAGTGTTAGAAAATGACCACCTCTGTAGTGGGTAATGTCTATCGCCAATCTACTCCAAGTTAATTTTAAACCTAGTGTCCCCTTCTTCCAACGCACCGGTGCTGGATCAATTGACTGGCAGGCTTTGCAGGTTTTGACAACAGATTCAATAAGTTTTCTAGACACTAATGGGTCAACAGACCTGGCAAAATATAAAGTCCTCTTTACACCCGGGTGGCCACTTTGGTGGTGTATATTGGTCACCTGGTTCTTGTTCAATCTACTCTCCACAATGGTGCAGACTCTCGGCAATGGCTCTTCTCCATGCCTATGTAAATCCAACCATATCTGTGGCACTTGGATCAGGCAGTCTGCACGGTTTAGACAGGATTTCACCAGTGTTACATCCATCATCCAGGCGTATTCCTCTGTCAATGCTCGCAATGTCTCAAAGCAGCATCTTACCAGGATCTCACCAGCCGCCATTGTGTTTACCCGTGCCTTTCCAGTCAGGGTGTCTGATATCCATTGATGTACACAGGTTAAATCCGTAAGCAAATGTAACACCAATGCCAGCCATTCAATGGCCAGATTCACACCTTTTATTGCTGCATCGAGCTCAGCCAAATTGATATGCTTGGCATCTTCAGCTGGACGCAACCAACTAACATCCTCCACAATGCTCCCATTCACTTCTAGAGCCACTCCTGTGGTCACAGAACTTGTGTCCACCCAAACATTCATCTCACTACCATCGACGTACCAGTCTCCTCTCACGGGATCCATCTCGCATACCTCGGCCACTGTTTCTCTCAGCATGCAATAAGGAAAGCCATTCTTGACTTCATCATCCCATCCATTGGTCACTGCGGTTGCCTGCCACTATATAAATGCAGTCGTCACTGAGCCAGCCACATAGAGGGAAATGGCCCACAAGTTTCCTGGATAGGGAAAAGATGCTCTAACGGGTGACAATCTGTACAACGTCTAGGACTTCACTTCCCTGTTTCCATCAAAGTATGCCGTCCTCCCCCCATACCTGCAAGCCCAAGACTTTGGCTCCATCTTCCAATCACTCTGGATCTTTACAAAGAATCCTATATTCAGAAAGATGCTGCCACACATCCACTGCAGAAACTAGTTTTTCATTGATGAAAATATCATCAATATATGCCGACGTGGCGCACTTAATCGTCTGATCTTGATTCACTACTGCATTGATGATAGCTCTCATGATGAGTGGCGCCACATTTAACCCAAAACCTAATCATGTCAGGCAAAAATCGCTGACCCTTAAAAACCACAGTCTGAAAGAGCCATAAACCTTATCAACATGAATTTGCAAATAGGCCTTTCTTAGGTCCAAAAGTGATACATTGGCTCCTTGTCATCACCATTCTCTGAGCTTCTTCGCACACACATCTGAATCAGCAGTGAATGCCTCTACAAATTGATTCAATTCGCGAGTCTAACACTGGCCGAACCTTCTGCTTGTGCTCCTGTACAATTGCCATCAAAGGGATCAAAACCTTTAGTGGGCCAAACTCCTTTTTGGGATATGGCAATAGCCATCCATTTTGTTGCCACAATAAAAGTTCTTTCTTGTACACATCCCAAGCATAGGAGGGCACTGTATATTCTTGCACCTTATTTTTCAATTCAACAGGTGCATGACCACTCACCCATTTCCATGAAGCGGTCCATACCTTATTGTTGTTGAATGTTATGCTAAAGTCAGGCTCATCAATAGAAATACCAGCACACAGATTTCACCCAATCCAGTTAGGTGCACACATCCGAGCTCCCTGATTGAATTGATCCCAAGAATAAGATCATATCCCAACAATTGTCTATCAATGATCAGGGCCTCAATAGTCACAGAATGAGCCTGCCTGATGCCCAACTTGATTTCGCGTACCCACGGCAATTCAAAGTTCTCCCATCAACCATTAATATTTTCACCTCCTTCTGCCTCCAGAGACAGCATACAGCTCTGCTCACCAGCGTCTGTGAGTACCTAGAGTCCACCAGAGCGGCACATTTCTGTCCATTGACAAATACCTCTACAGCAGGCAGTTCCCATTTCTGTAAATGTTTGGAAAGAAGACTGGCACTGACATCTTCTTCCCTCAGATATGTGCACTCCGATGATATATGCCAGACTGTCGCATTTAAAACAACTCATATCACGACGGGATCTTCACGCTCGATTATCCATCCTCTCTGAATGGCCCTGCAGACAATCACTGACTATAGGGTTAGGAACAGAGCAGCTGTAGTACATGACAGCCCCTCTATGCAAGTTAGTGGGTAGAACTTCATCTGTACGTGTTTGTTGAGCAGACACGGCGACCGATTCCTCATGCTCCTTGTCATCAGTCATTATAGCCAGAGTTAGCAACTGCTCTAGTCATAGTCTCCATCCTAGACAACACCCGAAGAAGCTGTCTAACATGTTGTGGCAGACAGGATACAAATGTGCACGCCACACAACATTCTGGCAGCGATCCTCCTAGCAGCCGAACCAGGCAATGTAACTAGGCCAAAAATTCATCCACTGTTTCATTATGTTGAAGTTGTTGCGCCACAAATTGGTCAAAAGAATTGAACACATCTGTTGCGTATGCGGTCATTACAGCCCGTTTGATCTCTTCCGTATCTACCGTCTGTTCCTTACTCAGTTGCCAGTAAAACACTGTCTCGCAAACTAACTCAACGTTTTCAATCCATTCTACAATCGACAGGTCAGTCATGGCACTGCTGTATCCTGGAATCAGCTGGATGTCAAAGGCCTTGTCCGACATCATGGAAAGAAAGGGAAAAAACAATAGCCGAAATAGCTTGTTGCAAAAATTGGTTGGAAGCACACACAGGAAAAGAAAGGTAGTACGAGTTCAATAGGTTCACTAGACAAAAGAAATCCACACTTCTCGTCTCAATCTCCAATACATCACAAATGAAAAACTGAATGCCTCTTAAATGGGCATACCATGTTTTTACACACCTGACCCAGCCAACACTCAGCCAATGAGCACCCAGAACCAGCCAATAAAAATGGCTACAAGCAACACCACCACCTCTATCAGCACAAAGTGCTGTCCGATTCACCATCCGTCCGAAGCTCGTTGATTCGCCATCTCCATATTTGCAAAACATACACAAGACTCTGGCCCTTTTGAGTCGCCAACGTAAGTCACTGCTACAATTAAAATTATTTTATTTCATTAGTTAAGAACAGTAACAAAATATTTTTTTAGGTATTCAATTTTTAAAAAGAATATGCTATGCCAAGCCATGTGTTAGCTGTATGTAAAGATAATAGTAGGTAACCCTACTATACCATAACAATGAAAATGCCCAGATCCATGTCATTTGTACTCTAACCCAACTGACATTTGGTGAGTTAGTATAAACACCAGCTAAATTTGCATATGACAAGGGAACATGGATTATTGGAGTTTGAATGGAGCATGGTAGTAAGTGCCAGATTGATGAGACATTCCATTTCTGAAATTGTGAGATGTCAAATATCTCCACAATCTATATGTAGAAGGCTGTGGCTGACCATAGGTCATTAGTGATTGGTATCAGGTGCCTGGCTAAAATCACATCCAATGCAGAAAGCACCAAATGCATATCCAGAAAATCAGTTTAGCATTCTTTAGCTTTATCTATGGTGTGATCTGGTGAATCATTGTCCCAGTTTTGGTCTGGTAGAGTTTGGGCATGTTGCCAACCCCATGGATCTCAGTTGTCATCACGACAAATGGTGTGGCCACCACTTTTGCCAGACATGAGCATTTATGAAACATATTGAAGAAGTCTATTGACAGATAAGATCCTGCAACTACAAATATCAGAAAGCTGTGGACATCTATGAAAACAGCATGGTTCAAAATCTCCAGAGGTCTTCCACCAATTTACTAAGTTGTTGCACTTGATCAATCTAGAAAGAGACCTACACAGTACTAGGCATGTATCACATGACTTTTGGCGCATCAGTGTATATAGGAATTGTGATTGCAGAAAGTGAAAACAGTGGTTAATATGTAAACATGACTGTATTGTGCAAAGAAATTTAAAATTTCTAATGAAGTTATTAATACTGAGGATAACAAGATAAAACTACTGAGATTAAATTATGTTCAAATTTAGCAAACGTGAAGAATTTACATTTTAAAAATGAAAAAATTAATAGTCTGACACTCAAAATATAATATTAGTTTACTTCTGAGAATATAAGAAAGTAAAATATGTTTCATCCCCATATCCAAGGATGCTTCTACAGCAGCAAAATAAATTAAAAAGTAAAAATCACACTAAGTGATGGCATTTTGTCAGAATATCTATAGTGCTAGTGACAACAGAATAAGGCATTTAGAGAATGGTTTGATCCAAATTGTTTTTTCTTGCACAGAAGAGCTTTGCTTTAGTGCAGAGGCTGATGTGATCAAGAGCTTGATGTATAGTCTAGAAAATAAGGACTTGCCATAGACATCCCCTATTCTGGATGTAACAACTCTCATCCTGTTGCTTTTTGTGATAAAGCAATATTACAGCAGCTGCCATATCTACAAAAACCAAGGGAAAAATTTTATTTTTAAGCAAAAAAAAAAAAAAAAATATTGTACTGTTTTATCAATGATTTCAGTTTTGTTTTTGTATATTGAAGCATTTATATTATACTATATTTTTTTAGCCTATTGATCTCAAGTGATTCAGTCAATATATTTTTTGTGTTGCTTCAGATGTATATTGTACCCAATAGTGTTAAGAAAAAAACTTTAAAAAAATGCTTAATACATTTTTTTCATTGCAACAATAGTCCATCAGAATCAGAGAACTGAATATTAAGGTTTGCATTAGTAGTATTTATTGAAATGATGAAATTCAAAGAGAAACATTATCAAGAAATCTGGAGGGTGTGAGTGTGTCATGGAAAGCATTAATAAGTTTGTAATAGCATAACCAAAGGTTTTCAAATGACTTCATGTCAAACCTTCAAAGAGAAGGTCTTGATTGCCAAGATTAGTTTTTTTGACTATTGGTATCCATAAAATCAGAATAAGAAAACATAAGGAAACAATATGTTTCCTTATGCTTTCTTATTCTGACAATGTCTTTTACTTTATGGATTTTCCATTGTGGTTCCTTGTCTCTGGTTTTGATCTTTTCCTCTACAATGGTGCTGTAAAGCTTTATTTAGTGGTCTTATTTCAGATATTTTTTCAATTTTATCATTGGAAGACAGTCTACTATAACTGTATAAAATGTTATTTATCAAGCTTAGCAAAAGCCTTTTGACAACAAACAAAATTTAATGCCTTAATACAAATACTTTTAAATGTAGTAATGTAAATATAAGGCAAGTAAAAACCTGAAATATTAATCTCAATGAGAAAAAGAGCATAAATATGAACTAAAGTGACAATGAAGTATCCATAAAAGTTTAAAAACTAAATATTTTGACATATTACAACATTCAACAAACAAGTTTATACAGATATATTTTGTTTAGTAGCAATTGATGCGTAAAATTTCAGATAAGGTTTTTCTGACCAATATATACAAGATTATTTTTAAATAAATTTTAGACATTTGGTAATTTTTTTTTCAAATTCAAACTGATTTCTAAACATATAACACTAGGAAAACTGACTTTCATTTCTACTATCACTTTGATAAATATAGAAATTCAATGCCAATATTTCTATATTTACTGAGAAAAAAAAGGAAAAATAAAGTCCACTATTTTTAAAAAGCAAAAAAATAAAAATAAAATAAAATAAAAAGTGAAAATGCTCTTTTCACTTATTTGATAAACATTTGCTTATAAAAATTAATCTTTCATTACAAAACAATACTATAGGTGCTAAGATTTTCTCATCACAGCCAAGAAACATTAGGAAAAAAAAATCTAATGCTTCATTATCAAATCATATTTCAGCAAGGGGATCAGGCCTGAGAAATTTTCAATGCCACCTACTATATTAAATAAAAATTTGTACAACATGCATATATGAATTAAAATTGTTTTTAGAAATGTTATACATGTAACTTAATCTAATCAATAGTACATTAAAAAGTTCTATTTTATCTTCATTTCACACTTTACTTTGTCAAGGATTAGAATAAATAAAAAGTTTAATAAAAATAAGCAATAAAAATTTATATCGGTGCAATTATTTGATATTAAGTACCATTTCAAATATTGAAACCATTTGTGCAATCATTCCCAAATATGTTTCTTTGTATAACTGTGACACTATAGGTGCTAGTAAATTGAAAAAAAAAAGAAAACTAGAAGACAGAAAAACACTAATTTCTGATAGACTGAAGATATACCAATAACCAGATGAGGAAAAATGAAAGAAAAGGATATTTCTTCTTTTTTTTTTTATTGAAAAAAAAAAAAAAAAAAAAAAAACTAGAAGAAGGTAATTAAATTTCCTGTCTGCCAGAGAGGTAAAACAAAGAGACCATCTGGTTTTGGTTAGAACTGAGATTAAGTGATGAGCTATACTTGGAAGTCCAAGAACCTCCCAGAAATAAATAGATATTTTTACGACCACTGAGTGGCAGAGAGGAAGACAGACCTCTAACCACAAGTTTGGTTGATTGATAAGGATTAACTTTTAAAAGGAGACTGGTTCCCAAAAGAAGATATGTAAAGAATGGTAATTAAATTTTTCATCTGCCAAAACACGACAAAACTTCTCAAATCAAGGGATTGTTTCCTTTTTGTCACTTGTTGGCCAAAAGGTTGATGAGGGGATAAAAAAAAAAAAGATAAATCCCAGATACAAAAACAGCCACACAAAAGCATAAGAAAGAATTTTGAATGATAATTAAAATTTGGCTGTGTGGGCTAGACCCCACCTAGCCCTTGGGGTACAGGTTTGATCAGGTAACCAAGGAAGAGAGAGCCTAGGTGGAATTTCAAGGAAGGCAGATGACTTTCAATGCTCCTCAGGTAGTGATGGTGAGAGGCACTGACACAAAGCAAGAAGGAGAAGGCCCAGATAGAATTGGTGGAGGGGTTCCCCCCATATTTGGACATTTGGCGGAGAGATTCCTGATTGGGTATGCCAAAACTCCCCAAACAGCCAGAGTACATCATGCCCCACCCCAGCCCTTGCACATGGGTCTATAAAAACAGAATGCTGAGTAGATGAAGACAACACTTTGGGCAGAGAGGAAGCCAAACAAGGCTGGGCAGAGAGGAAGCCAAACAAGGCTGGGCAGAGTCTCATCTTGGGAGAGACACTACAGCAGAGAATGCGGAGGTGATACTGAACTGATAGACAAGCACCACTGTTTTGCCTGATCTCATGTGATTTTCCACCCCGAAGAAAAAGCCAACTTAAAGACTTGTCCCAGAAGTATTGTTCAAAACCATAACAGTGTGTCACGATAATCAGAAAGGCTCAATAGTTATTGCATGGAGAATATAGGCCTGCTTGAGCCATCAACTTTTTATCAAGGAATTGCATATAAATATTTCTTTTTATTTTATCCAATTTATTCTTTTCTTCTTTTGTGTAACTTTACTCTGACTGAACCAAACCAGAGACAAGACTTGGGCTGAAGTGATCACTCTACAATCAGCTGAGGGGATTGAACTTCAATACAGAGCAGCCAGGGTTGATGTCATAACTATCTGGTCTAGAATTTTTTAAATCCTCTGATTTGTAAACAAGGCAGCTACATCATTTAAAATTTTAAGCCATTAGCAATGAACTTCAACTTAAAATGAATATTTAAAAATTTTGAAGGTGGAGTCACTAACATCTCACTATGTTCTAAATTTTCCAACTTTTAATATTTAATAGAATTTGCTTATATAAAATTATATATTTCAGAAAGAAATGTATACCAAACTGTAACCTACTAAAATTTCAAGTAATACAAAAGGAAGCTATCTGGAAAAGATAACAAATTAGCATTTGAAAACTGAAAACAGCAATTATTACTTCTGTTAAAGGATTAACCAAGTAATTTTTAAATATTTTACAAAATATAGAATATTTGTGATCAAGTTATATCACAGAACTATAAAATCCTGATAAATGTCAAATTTTTGTGAATGTCTTACAGTATATATTTTCTCTTAATATTTTTGCTTAGTAAATTTATTTATATACATTAAATGAAGAATGCTTGAATACATATATAAAGGGACTGATATTCCATTTCAGGTTTTAGGGAATTCAGCTATTTTTTTTTTTTTTTTAGTTTTCAGTATAGATTTCTGTTTTTGCTTCATTATAATCCTTAGTGAGAAAGTGTAATAATATATAAATGTTATTAAAACAAGAAAATAAAACAAAAATATAAAAAATTTTACTAGCTGGAATATTCACCCATTGGATAAGTTGCCCCAGCTTGTTACAGCTTCGTACCTCATACTTTTGCCCTTAATCTAACTTGACAACTTTCTGGGATAACTCTTGCAAAGAATGCTACAATCCTAAATAAGAATTTAAGAGAAAGTGGCAAAACCTACAGAAAAGTAGCACCACAAAGTCATCTGGAGACAAAAAGCTACATTATCATTTGGTCACTTTATTGAAATTGTTAGATAAAATTTTGGAAAAAAGTCAACTTTGTAAAATTTGTCTTTCTGAAATGACAAACTGACCTCCCCCCCACCTCTGTCACCATGTTTGATAAGAAAAGAAATAAAACAAAAAGAAAACTTTTGTTCACCAACCGCTACCACCACCTTTATTATTTTTATTATTATTAAATCAAGCCAACTTTGTGAAACTTGGTTCCTAAATAATAAAAAACACGTTTTGATAAAACCAGCCCATACTGAATGGAAGCTTGAATAGATTCTTGTACTAAACAGTGACCTTTAAGTTTAGTTAAAACTTTATCATAGGCAACTAATTTGTTAGCAAGTTCAATGTACTTCATAAAATCTTTTCATATCTAGTTAAAAATAAATAAAAATGAAAAATCCTCACTTTAATAAAGTGCTAAGGTTTACTTCATCCATCAGTAAAATAACTGTATATTTTAGAAAATCAGTGACTATATGAGATCTGACGAAAAATTATAAATTATAACATTCTCTCTCACTTCCATTGTTTATATCAGTGCTTACAAGGAAAGTGTGTAGTGTTTGGTTGTTTTACCACACCAGAGATTCTCTCAGTGATTTTTAGCAGAGAAAATTGAGCAGAGAATTTGCAACAAATTTTGCCAAAAGCTTGGTGATAACTGCACAGAGACCTACACAAAGTTGCAGCAAGTCTATGGAGAGGTGTGTATAAACAAGACAAGTATACAAATAGTTCAAACATTTCAAGCTGGCTGACAAAATGTCAACAGTGGCACACATTCTGGGAGACATGCAACCAGCAAAGCTGATAAATCACCATGCGTGAGTTGTCAGAAGATGTGAACATTAGTTACAATTCAGCCCATTTTCATTGAAGATTTGGGTAGGAGATGTTGTAATAGTATTTGTTCTATTAATAGCATGCTTAGTAGTAAGATGAAAGAAGAAACAAAGACGTGTACTCATACAGGGTAAGACATCTTTCTCCTTGCTACTTATATCTTTATTGTGACACTTCCATCTACGGGGAGGTAACTCCAGTCATACTATGACATCCCTCTTTTCATAAGGAGTGTTGTCCATATTGAGTTCACTGGTAATTCTTATGTATGAAAGTTTTTTATAGGTTGTATTAGGAGGGGGGGATAGCATGTCCCAATCTGGTGGTTATTCCAGATGGTGTACTGGCGTTGGCATGTGTGCTGGGTGTTTCACCAGAATATGTGTTTGGAGTTTTAGTGAGTGGAGGTTTGGTGTGATGCTGAGAGGTTTTCGGAAGCAGTGTCAGTGTTTTATAAGAATTGCTGAAGAAGTCTTCTTTAAGTTGCCTACAGTTTCTGCAAAGGACCTGTCCTGTTGGGATTTCAACGATGTAGGACTGCAGTTGAGAGTAGGGCTTGTCTGACAACTGCCAGAGTCCAATTTCTTGTATCTTGGTCTTGTACCCAAACCAATTGTCCTGCGCTGAGGTGAGATCCTTTGCATGTTTATCATGCTTTTTTTTCTGCATCAGTGACATTGCCTGCTCAGACAATCCCAAATCCTCTCTTTTTGAGCATTGTTGTTGGTGTATTTTGCAGGAAAGTCGCTGACTAGCTTCCGATTGTATAGCAGTTCACCCAATGATGAAATGACATGATCTATTGGAGTTGATCGAAAACACAGCAGGCTCATGTCTATGTCTCAGCTGCTCAGCATGGCCTTCTTCATGGCTAACTTAACAGCCTGTATGCACCGTTCAGCCATGCCGTTTGACTGCGGGTATCTGGGAGATGACGTGATGCGCTCAAAGTCTCATGATTTGGCAAATCCTTGAAGTGATGAGAGCTAAAATACAACCCATTGTCACTGATGAGCCTTTCTGGTATTCCCTGTTCAGGGAAGATTTGCTTGGTCAGACCGATGACTCCCTGACTGGAGAATTCCCTTCATTTGTGGATAAATGGGTATTTGGAATAAAAGTCCGCAATGAGGAGGTAATTGTGTCCCTTCAGGTTGAAAATGTCAGTGGCCATGATTTGCCATGGTTGCACTGGGATTTCATGTAGCATCAGGGTCTCAGCACCTTGGGACTTCTGGTGCTCTTGATATGTAGAACATTGCTGTATTATTGATGTCACTATTTATGTCACTCCAGATGATGCAGTTTTTTGCTTTAAGTTTGCATTTGTCACTCCCTTGGTGACCATAATGTATTTTCTCCATTATTTCGGGTTGCATTGATTTAGGGATCAATATCCTGTTACCTTTCAGCAGTATGCCATTCATGATAGAGAGCTCATCTCGATATAACCAGTACGGCTTTACATTTTTGTGCAGTTCTTTGAGAGTTTCTGACCAGCCTTGTAGAATCTGGTCTCTCAAATCACACAATGTTGGCTTGGCATTTGTGGCTTGATGGATCTGTGCTAATTTCTCAATTGAGAATTGCACAAAATCTACTTTGAGGTCTAAATAAATGACTTCTCTGTTTTTCCTATTTGGAAGTCTAGTTAGGCTATCTGCCAGCAGCATCTCTCTGCCTGGTCGATAATTGATGACCATGTTGTATTATTGGAGCCGTAATAGCATTCGTTGAAGTCAGGTATGTGATGCAGTCAGGTTCCTGAGGCAGATCATTTTCAGGGGTTTGTGGCTGCTTTCAATCTTGATTGAACACCCATAAATGTATGTCCAAAATCATTCACAGCCAAAAACGAGTGCTAAGTGTTCCCGCTCGATGTTTGTATCCATGGTTGGGGTTTTGTGATGGCAATGCATGATGTCTTTATTTAGGTTTTTAGGGTTAGACATAGTTGGAGTTTGCCATTATTCTTGTGGGCATATACAATGATGGTTACCCAATGGGATCATCGACCTTGTGGGTTATTCCCTGGGACATCATTTCATCTAGTTCCGCCTTGATTTCATCTCTCATGTGAATGGGGCATTTCCTTGGTGCATGTACTATCAGATGGGTGTTTGGTTGAAGTACAATGTGGTACTCCACTGCGAAGTGATCAATCTGATCAAATAGTTCCAGGTATGCTTCTATCAGATCTTTAGTGGAATTGATTGGGGTACAGTTTAAAGTAGTAACTGGGGCATATGTTGCAGAATTGGTTGGGACACACTTTGTTTTCTGGATGGCACAGTGTAGAGTGACCAGCTTTAAATCCTTAAGGGAGGGTAATCCTAATATGTTAGGTCTCTTGGAGGCCACAACACAAAATCTGATGCATCTTCATTCACTCTTGTAGGCACATTGAATCTGTATGGATCCGTGTTGTGGGATATTGGATCCGTTGTAAGCTGTCAGTACTGTCATTTCTGTTTGTGTTGTGCTGAGGAGAGGTTATCCATTCTGGTCTACCCATTCCAGAAACATCTGCTGGAATGCATGTAAGGGGAGTGTATTTCCCTCTTCACCTGTGTCCACCTTGGCTTTTAGGTTTTGTACACCTTTTCTGTTTGGTAATATTATGTCCAGTGTGGTGAATGCCTCAGTCAGAGAGTACTTTTTTTCTGTGCTTTTCCATAGTATAGAAAGGCATCTTCTTAAAGCTGTCCTCTAGCTGGTTCTGAACATGAATGTACTTCTGATACTGATTTTTATATATATTGGGCTGTGCTGGTGTGGATTTTTGGTTATTCTTAGTCCAGTTTGTCTGTGGCTGCCTATCACTTTTTCCCACGACTTTTCTGTTGTGGCGCATCTTAGCCCAGTGGTTCTTCTGAGCAAATGCTGCCTTGAGCAGGACATTTCCCATTTTGATGGGTAAGTCCACAGCAATTATCTATATTTTCAGGTCTGTGCTTTATTGCACCAATTTCACTGTCACATTTCCTCTGTAGTTCACCCATTTGTTTCATGTACTTAATGGACGCCTCATGGCTCCTACAAATGTTGAGCACTTCTTGTATAGACATCTCGTTTTTGCTGAGTAGCTGTTTTTGTAGGTCTGAATATTTAGTTCCCATAATAATCTGGTCAATTATTCACTCTTCTGTTTCACAGATGTCTCTAAACTTGCATTTTTGCACTTGAAACCTACATCTCGCCAGGAAATCATCGATATTTTCTGTTTCCTTCCTTTTTGCAACCCAGACGTTTGTTTGTGGTTCTATTTGTTCTAAAAACTTTCGCCAAATCACTGCTGGGTTGAGTTTGTCCATGAGTTGTAACATCTTAAACCCTCTATTCCTGATAGTAACAGAATTTTGTCTACTTGTTTGTTTTCTGTTATGCCCTTTACGGAGTACAAGTTGCACTGTTGTTGGAAAAATTTGGAAGATTCCACCAAACTTGATGTTTCCCAGCACATCAATGGTTCACTCGTACCATTAGACATTATCAATTTTTCAAGACAATAAAAAGACTTTAAAAAATGGGAATGAAGAAACTTACAGTTGTGGTCATTAAATTTCCATCATGTCGCTTGGCCTGATATTAAACGCATGCGGTGGCTTCCTTGGGTTTGCAAGTACAAGAAGCTGTTGCCAGCCTTAAAAATTACTATCCTGCTCTCAGTTTCAATTCACTGTAGAATTTTGGATACTTTTCGCAGTTTCATATCACTGCTGCCACCATGTAATAGTATTTGTTCTATTAATAGCATGCTTAGTATTAAGTCGAAATTCTTGTATTCTTTGTCTTCTTATATGCTCTTAGACTTGTCATGGGCCACTGTTTATTAAAGTCTTCATCAAAGTACTTTTGAATTTGCTGTAAATCGCCTCAAAGAATTATAAGTGAAACCCACAAATGAAATCTTTGCCAGACATGTTCTAGCAATGTGTGGACAAAGAGAAGATGAAGATGAAGATATTGATGAATATATTCAGGCGGTTACAACTACTCAGAAGTAAGATGACTGCATTAGAGACACGTTCATTACCAGCTTGCATTTTAATTCCATTGTATTGTTCACACTGATCATTCCTTTGGCAGTTGTAAGGGGTTGTTTGACTCCTAGCTATACCCAAATTAATGAAGTAAATGGTTTCTATCTTGCACAAATGGGACAGTCAGCATATACTTTTTTTTTTACATCTTCCATAGAGTAAGGTAGATTCCCGACTTTGACAAAGTGAGCTAACCTGGTTATACCAGAGTGACAAGGATGATCATGGAGCTCATAACTTTTCTTTGTGTAGGAGAGATCCACAATAAACCCATGAGAGTGTATCAGCATATATATTATCCTTCCCTGGTCTATAAGTAATTTCATAATTATTGTTCCCTAGTTCCATTTTCCATCTCTGGATTTTATCATTTTTAATTTTTCCATGTCTCTCAGTATTAAACATGAAGTTCACCACCTGTTGGTCTGTAATAATGGTAAAATGTCAATCAGATAAGTAGTGAGACCACCTTTTTACAGCTTCTATAATAGTTGAAGCCCACTTTTCTATTGAAGTGTACTTTTGTTCAGTTGGCGTCAATGATCGTCAGAAGTCCAGCCTGATATAAAGCAGTGGCAACTGCTATATCAGAAGAGCATCTGTTGACTATTAGGGGGACATTTTCTTCAATAGCATGAAGTAAGGTGCTTTCGATGTTTTCAGAATGCTTCCACAGATTCACAATTTAAAGGGAACAAGTCAGCCATAATTCAAGGTTTGATCTTATCCAAAAAATTTGATATCCATTGGGAATAATAAGGAAACAAACCAAGGACCATTTGAAAAGCAGCTTTATCTTTAGATTAGGTAATTCTTTAAGTAGGCATAGTTGGTTAGCATCAGGTTTATCTCATGAGATATGGTGTAGCCAAGAAAATTAATAGAAGTGGTTGATAAGGAGGGCTTTTTTTGTTGAATGTAAGATTATGTAGTTTGGCTACCTCAAGAAATTTTTATCATGCTCCTCTTTCACCAGCTACAACTATGTTATCTACGCAAGTTATTCCTCATAATAATGTTGTTCATTATGCATTATTAGTGACCCCAAATTGAATATGACAAAATTGGTATTTGAATGTTACATTTTGTGTCCTTCCTAATCTTTGTAGTGATGTAATTCTCAGGCAAGACTTCATGAACCAACATTCTAATGTATCTTTTGCATTTGGCAGTCCTAAGAAAAGCCTATCTATTTTGAGATCAACTCCTTGCAGTATACCATCTATGATGGTAAATATACCTCCATTATTTTCAAATCTCAGACCTAACTGCAAACCTATTTCTACAAAATCTAAGCAATTTGGAACTGCCAATAAACACTTTATTAAAACTGAGACTACTGCTTTAATGGACACTGGTAGCTCGGGATTCTTTATTATTTCGCTTGACTATGCAAAAAGACACCAGATAAAAATAAAACTTGAGTTGGGAATATGTTCATGGCTTCATTGTCCCTTAACACTTCAATAAAAGGGCAGTGAACCGTCAATTTAAATTTATTAATCAAATGTAATTCAGGATTACTCAAGGGTTTTGAATGGATATCAGACTCAAGTTTCTCCACTTTTGTAATACTCTTGTGGAAAAGAGTATCTTGTTATCTAACTTTTGGTTCTCCCCAATCATATTTGTTCCCAACTGGAGCCAAATCATGAATGGATACAGTAGACTCATGTCCATCATTAAATCTTACATAGAAATATTGGGGATTGACTTCTAACAGCTGAACCTTGTCGACTAAAGAGTTGTACTTATTAGCATGGACATTACAATGTAAAAGAAACAGACCAGTGGCTGTTAGCTAAGAGGGCAAGGAATGGCCACTAGGTGACTGGCATTGATATGAAAATATTCTTTCATGGGGTGTAGTATTTGTCATGGCATGCAGTACTGTGGGTAGAACAACTTCCCATGAAAATTTTCAGATTTCTCAAAGCCAAGGCCAGTGCAATGTGCTTCCACATAATCACATTGTATTGTTCACACTGACCATTCCCTTGGAGGTTGTTCAACTCATAGCTATATCCAAATTAGTCAAGTACTCAGACAGTTCCTTAGATAGAAACGAGGAAATCTGATTGGAGTAGATGTAGGAAAGAGGATATATATATATATATATATTCGATGAGAACGAAAGTAATATATAAATTCCAATGTTCAAAGCGTTAATTCAAAAAAGAGCTTGATACAGGTAGTAGAGCGATAATTATTTATTTATTATAATTTTATCATATAGACAAAACCATTTTACTCACAACAAAGATGCAACTTGGTTTCAGTGCATTTTAACTGCACATCTATGGGTGAGGGTCGAAAATGGTTATGAACGATCCTGTTTGTAGGCAAGCCCGGATGTAAAACGTCACTTCCTATTTTCCATTTTTTGAGAAGAAAAATGTACTTACCATTCAACATTAACTACCCGGTCCACCCAACACCAAATTGCTATCAACAACCACTATTGTTTCACTTAGATACTTTATGTATATTTTGTAAGCTGCATAGGATCTCCTTGTGTCAAGGAAGATAAAAACTTTATGAAAATTGTCATAACAGGTGACAAATTGTGGGTCTATAGCTATGACTCCAAAAACCAAAGCTCAGTCTTTGGATTGAAAGTCCCCAACCTCTCAGAGACTGGAGAAAGCACGAATGAATCAAAGCAATGTGAAGACACTGCTGACAGTTTTCTTCAACTACAAGAGCATTGTTCATCATGAATATGCTCCATTTGGAGCAGTTTTTGGCAACGTATATTCCTCAGATCTTGTGATTTTTTTCTCTTACAAAAAAATCAAATCCCACTTGAAAGAAACAAGATTTCAAGACATCAAGTGAATGCGACAAGGCAGCTGCTCACTATCCCAAAAAAAGGAATTCCAAGAATGCCTTGTAATTATTATCTTCTTGTTAATAATACAGTAACAAATGTTGAACATTACTCTGACTGTTATACTCATCTTTATTGACAAATTCACAACATTTCGGCTGTTGTATGCTCTGACCTTCTTCAGGTGATTGGAATTTCAAACCAAACTCTATTTTGTCCACAGGAGTAGATTTTTCTAGTTCCATATGCCATGCCTTGTCCAGATGTCTTAGCTATTTTCCTTTAACTCAACTCTCCAAGCTTTTGGCCTGGTATTGAACTAACAACTTTTTGGGTCTAGTCACTGAATATAACCAACACTTTCATCCACTGGGCCATGTGTCCTTGAGGACATCTGTGTATAAGTTTTTGTGACTTATAAACCCAATGTCTCAGCAACCATTTTTTAGAGAGTGCTCATATTTCAATTTTTCTATTATTGTTGCATTTAGTACCAGAGCTTATATTGCAGTTTTTTTTTTGTTATTTCCTTGCTTTTCTTAGTACTCCTTATTACTGGTTCCCAGATTGTATTCATTTCTATGCTTGGTCAGCTCAGAAGATTTTTGTGGCCTAGCATATGTGCTGATTCCTTAAGTTTTCATATTTTCCTGTGATGCTCTGTGTGTATTATTTCAACCTCATTCCACAGGGGGCTGTGATCTCCCTTTTCCCTCCATATGTAGTCAGCTACACCTGATTTTTCTATTTCCTCTCATGTTACCACTTTACGATGTTCTTGTGGTTTTAACTTAAGGGGGCAGTCTGTTTCTGCTTTGCATCTTATCACAGCTGCACAGGATGGCGTACACAGTGCTTAGTAATGTTCTCATCAATCTTACTTGGAAGAGGTGTCTGCAAAGTGTTGAACCACTTTTCAAGGTTGTACTGATGTTATATGGAGCACAGATCTTTTGTATTTTCTCCGAGAATCCCTTTACATACAATAGGCAGACTGAAGCTGTTTTCTGAGTGTTGTTATCCTCTTGTACCCTTCTATCCCAGATTATCGGAGCAGCTGCCATGTACTCAGGGCAGTTGTTACATTGTAGAGTACTGTTTTACTGACCATTTCTTGTTCGTATGTCTCTGGTTTGCCACTTATGACTTTTGCTCGATGTTGTAAGCAGCAGATGATCCCTTTATTTACACTGTATGGATGGTGGGAGTTGAAGTATTTTCCGGTGAATGTTGGCTTGCAGTATACGGATGTCATGAACCCCTGCTCTGTTCAAGATATTAGTACATCCAGGAAGGTGAGTTTCTTGTAGTTTTCTTGCTCCATTGTGAACTGTATCAATGATCTTTAACAGTATCAATTGAAAGGCTTCAATTTCCACCCACTAATCTTTTTGGGGATCACTTCTTTTATTTAGTTTAATAAATTTTAAAACAAGAATAGTTGAAAAATACATCATTGGGTACAATTAAACATTTTATAACATCAAACATGTAAGAAAATAATAAAAATAAAAGCAAAGAATTAAACTCAAAAGTATCATTTAAATAGATTTTAATTTCTTTTTTATACTTAGTAATATAAAAAATTAAAATTCATTCTACTAAGTTTAATAAAAAAAAAAAAGAGCATACAGAATTAAAAAAAATTATATCCTTGAACTATTGGTTATAAATGGTTAATAATTTACTTTTTAAGCAGAAAGGATATAATTTTCTAGATTGAACAAATAGAACAAATATTAGAATTTGAGAGATTTTAAAAAATTTCCATCTATAACAGAAGTTAGATGAGTGAACATGCCAATGTTTTAAAAATATATAAAAACTTTATATATGGAAATTGATTTTTTTTCACTTTGATTAGCTTTAGGAAAGTATCTAAAAAAAAAAAAAAAAAAAAAAAAAAAAAAATCCTAATACATGAAGTTTAAAATGCATTTATATAAAAAAAATATTTCTTTAACATTTTATTTTACTTTTAATTCTAATAGCTTGGAATTAAATATTTCAAATAAGCAAAATACTTTGTTGCATTTCAAACAAATTTAAATTGATTGGCCTTACCTACAAAAATGCTTGTTGAGGAAAATGTTAGAAAATTAACAATAAATTTTAAATTTAATACAGCTACTGCACTTATTTTCTGTACTTACAAAAATCTACACATTTATACACAAATTCAAAAATTTTTTTTTTCATATATTGGGAGGGGGTTGTTGACTTGCACATTTATGATTAGAAAATACAGTTTTAATTTAACAACCATATCACTTGACCACTACAAATTAATACAGAAATTTAAAAGTTTATAAATTATTCTAATTAAAATTTTAGAAAAATGTAAATAATTCTTGGAAAATTTCATTATTCATCTGAAAGTTTTTTTTTAAGACAATTGTAACAATAATATATTTTATTCATAAAATTAAAAGCTTTTCTAATTAAACAATGTAGGTACCTCCAAGGAAAAACATTATCTAAGTTTTAAAATTAATTTTCAAAAATGAAAAATCTTTCTTGAAACTTTTATTTTAGTTATAATTTCAAGCTAATAGATTAAATTTAATATTTCCAATAAGCAATATATTTCAAAAATTAATTTAAATTGACTGGAAGGAATTTTTTTTCTCCCTAAAATAGCTGATTAGCACCAATTTTTCATCTTCTTTCATCACAATGTAATGTTCTTTATTAAAAAATCTTTCAAAAATAAAATATACTTTTCTGAAACTTTATTTGAGGAATAAATTTAAATTCTAATTAATCTGATTTGAAACAACTATTATAGAATATCACAGAAATGCATTTTTTAACATGGCAGTAGCTGTTTAAGTTGACTGTTGACAGCATGATGACAAAGATTTCTTTATCTACTGTTGTTCTACAATGGCTTTAAACCCATAGAAAAATAAACTAAGAATATAATACGAGTGCCTTTTAAGTACTCAGTAATCTTAAAAAGTTAAAATGTTTCTATAATCTAATGTTTTATTGAATTGTAGATACTTTTTGGATATAAATGTCTATTTTCTAATAATGTCATGAGCAACTGTTTCTACAAAAGTCGGAACGTTTATACAAAAAAAATTCAAAATTCTTTTAAAAATATTAGTGTTTGATGATTTGTACTAAGCTTTTCCATTTATGATTTAACAAAATTATCTAAAAGGCTGAAATTAATAAACGATTTTAGAAGAATTAAAACTTAATTAAATTTTTTAAAAATTAAAACAATTCTTGTAAAAATTCATTATTCATAAAAAATAATTTTCTTAAGACTATACGGTCCTTAAAAGCAATTGTAAAGCTTTTCTAATTAAATAATGTCAGTTTTATAATAAATTGCATTTTTTATTTTACGATTCAGGAGATTTTCAGAATGGGGTGTCTGTCAAAAACATATTGGTCATTGGAGGATTTAAATTCTCCAAAGAGTCTTTTTTCTTTTTTAATAATAATAATTACGAAGAGGGTGGAATTTTAATTTCCCGAAATTTCATAAGACGTGGGGTTATGTAAAAAAAAAAAAAAAAAAATTCATTTGTGAATAAGTCCTGAAAATTTCATTAAAATCTGACAATTATTTGATTTTTGCAGGCATTTCCACCAAAACTGTGTGTGTGTTTGTGTTTGTTTTTCTTTTTACACCGTAAAAAAGACGCTAAATTTTCCATACTAATCTTTGGCCCATCCGCTGACACAAGAAAAACAAGATTTTTAAAAATCAAAATTTCAAACGTGCTAAAAAGGATAAAAAAAATTTTTTTAAATAATCAAAAAATACTTAGTTTTTTTTTTTCTCTTAAACATTTTTTTTACGAATGATAAAAAGAACTTTGTTTTTCAAGTTTGCGGCCTTTTTCATCGCATGGTATGCGAATCTTTGGAGGTACATTTTTTTTTAACTTTTTAAGCGATATAAAAAAGAATCTCGAAATTTCCTGGTGTGTAACAGATGTAAGTTTTTTTGTTTTTTTAAAAGATTTTCTGTGAAAAAAAAGTAACAGTTTCAAAAAAATATTTTCATTTATTTCTGAATAAGTCCGGAAACTCATTTTTAATTTCACTGTTCAATCTGACAATTATCTGATTTTGGCAAGAATCAGAATTCAACTGTCCTCATGACGAAGTTTTTTTGTTTAGGTTACAACTTACAAGTGTAACACAAAAAAAATAACAATTAGTAGTTGAAATGTGCAAAGAAAACTGCAGACTTTGCATTCACTGAAATAAAGAATATGACAAGTACTACTTTTTGTACTAAACTACTACTTTAACTTTAAATGTTGTTCTCAAATTTGTGACAAATGTAGAAAACTAGAAAATGTAACCATGGGGTAAACGTAAGGATTTTTAATTACAAAAAGAACCAGTACATTTTCGTTAAGTTTGAGTAATAATCTGTTTTTCCTTCGGTTTGTTGAACACTAACAGTTAAGAAGAATAAAAATTATGTGATAAATGATCATTTATTGTAGTGCTTAGTTTTTAAAATTTTCCATTTTCCTGAAATTCACAATCACGTTGTTTCAACAAAGCAAAAAGTTCCTAAAATCGATCGATCGCTAAAAAAAAAAAAAAAAAAAAATGCTTACTCTTTCAAAACTAGGCATTTTTTTTTATATCTGTTGCGCATTGCATAGTGTATCACTGTTTACTGGTGAAAAAATTCAATGACTAACTGTCACGGTAACTCGATTAAAATTCGATAGTTAACTTTTTTTTCTTTTACTCAATCCTAAAAAGTTCACATCATTTGCTGGTTTTAAATTTCCAATAGTACTAATGAAAAGAAATGGAAGATTGCGTGTCAGCAATTATTTGTGTTTTTTGGTTTGTTTTTTTTTTAAGCAAAATTAACACCAGTCGATTTGCTACTGCTACAACAACAAAAAAGCCCTTCTTAAATTGTAGATTTGTGTGCGCTTAACTTATTTGTTTACAATACATAGTTAACGTAGCAGCAGCAATGCCAGTCGTCAACAAACAAAAAATAATTTGTTACTCGAAAATCGAAATGCTAACATTCATCAACGTGATTACAAAGAGAAAAGAGTAAAATTAAATTCTAACTTTGCAAAAGTTTAGAACATTAGAATACATTTATAAAATAGGTTAATCGCTCAGATTTTTCGTGCAGGCAATCTTAACAGCAGACATTTTTTTAAATGAACATAAATGCCATGGGAATACTTGAAGTTGAGCAATCTCATGTGGTCGCAAGACAGCTGTTTTCTTCGGGAAATTAAACATTTCATTTTCGAATTTTTATAAATCGGTGCCATTGTTTCTACTATATTTGATTTAATGAAACGGAAAGAAAAGTCATGTCATGAAATTAAAAATAAATTAGAGAGAGAGAACGACCCTTTTACTAAGAAGAGAAGTTTATTCAAATTTCGTGTAGTGCAAGTGTCCAATGTTCGGTTTAAAAAATAGCGTCAGTGGAGTTGCCTCTCTCTCAACAAATATGCTCGTTGTGTATGTTTCAGTTTCAAAAAAAGTGATCGAAAATTTCAAAAGTGAAATAAACCTTGCATTTCAAGGTGTTATAAACAACAAACAACTCAATGAAGTAAATATTGAGAAAAATGGAAGCAATCAACTTCTACAGAACATGTGTTTTTAGAACTTTACACGAAAGTGAAAAAGCGATTAAAAGAAAATATTAGAAAAACTATAATTCAGTTCAGTCAGTTGGATTAACAAATATTCACGGATTTTAAATTTTAAATAAGTAATAGGGAATATAAAAATTGTACACAACAGAAACAATACTTACTAAAAAAAAACCTAATGTTTAGTTCATTACCTGACCAGAAAAATCTCAGTCAAATTTGAAAAATTAGTCTCCACCCTAGCTACAAAATTACGGTCGAGTGATTTTCATATGAAGAAAAGGCATTGTTTACTCTTTCTTTACTTTACTTGATTCATTTTGTTTGTAAATCAGAAAAAGATTATAATCACCGGTTGCTAATTTCATAACATCATGCAAGTCCGGTAATCTGATAGGATTTACTCTTTCCTAGAAAAACATGAAATTCGTAATAATTTCGGCGAGAAACAACAGGCAAGGGTATCTTTTTGGCCATCGATGTCTTTATTGACAACGTGGCTGCTAATAAGGTAGCATTTCAGCAGTTCAACCAACATCTGAAGGTTCATTTCAACGTTCTAAGTAAATTGCATGCTGCATATAGTTTTAAAAAAATATGAATGAAAAGCACAAAGTTAACTAACAAAATACAAAGACTATAATGCTACCTACCAGGAAATTTGGAGCGTCATTATATCAGCAGTAGGATATTCTTTTAAGTTAATAAACTCAAGAAGCAGAGACAATCTTATTTATTCCGCCATGATTTTTTTAACATTCCTCCTTCTCCTTCTCCTCATACACGGGAAGAGTTCAGAGAAAACTACTTCCGGTGTCACACCAATCTCTTGACGTCACCAATTTGCATTGCATGCATCCCCATCATGATGCTGATAATGAAATTGGAATTTAAATTCGACTAAATTTCCTCAATGAAAACTAGTACAATATGATGCAAAATTTTATATTTTTCATTTCTGAATGATATTTTATTCTAATAATTAAAAATCGCTTAATATAGAATTTATTAAAAAAAATGATGAAAGTAGAGAGCAACCTACATTTGATATGAGTTTTAAATAGGATAGGAAAATTAAAAAATCAACAAGTTAAAAAAAAAGTCACACACATACACATACACATATTTGTGTTGTACGAATACTTTTTTCACCCATTAAAATGGATAAATGGAATTTATTTCTATTAGATCAAAGATTTTCTGTTTTCCATGCATATTCAGTTAATGCATCTGTGTAGGGTTAATAAATATGAAAAGTATGTTTATCCATTAGTTAGAAATACAATAAATTAAAATTTGTATGTGTACAAATATTTGTTTCCTCCCACAATGGGGAATGTTGTCAAGTAAGGTATAAGAGACTTTGGATTTTTTTCATTGGGTTGTAGTAATGAAAAATGATATTACAATTTCTTTATTCATTATCATCTCACATTTTTCTTAATTAGTTAAAAGAACATTCAATAACTTTGAGATGATTCTGTGGTAACCACCACCACCATTTTACATAGAAAATATGCAACAAGCATTCATTGGTTAATCACTTTCAATCTAGTTCGCTGATTGGGCAGTTTCGACCAATCAAATCACCACCATGCGACAGATCTGTTTTCACACCAACTAAGTTTGAGCCTGTCACGTGGTACAACATACTATAAAAACCTAACACATGTGTTTCTCGTCGTCACTCGTACATTTCAACTCCACTGTCAAAATGTGACCCTTAAAGAACTCCCGTCTTGAATAATCCAGTCAGACGTAAAAAGAACTTTACAACTAATCACGCAAGTACATTCTGAACTATTACCAACTTGTACAATACACAATTCCAAACACTCAACACATACTCATTCTTCTAAACTACAATTTAATAGTTAATTTTATCCTCATGAGCTCAGGTATAAATATTTCCTAATCAAAGAGACGTAACTCCATCAAACCTTTCAGTTTACATGCATGTACATCAAATACTTAATAAATTCAATTGTTATGTTTTCAATCCTACGTTCTGTTTTGTATTTTATACCATGTGCTATTTCATGTCAAAAATAAATTGCATTGTGACCACCACATTGGATAGCGACCTCCAGTATAATGGCATGATCTTTTCCACTCCTTTCCTAGACAAAATAAAATAATTGTGGCGGGACCCGCAACATGCACGTCCACATCATATTTGGCAACCTTGTCATTTAAGGGCCCGCTACAATTCCATCACTATGTATTTTATGAATTATCATGTAATATCTGTGTTTTTATAAATACAAATTTTATATAATAATATATATGACTATTTGCGTGAGTATATATATATATATATATATATATATATATATATATTCATACATGTTTCATTAAATAATATAGATAAGTGTTGTCTATATATTTTATGTAAGTTCTTTTCATATCGTCTGATAAGCTTAATAACATTATCATTAAATAATGAAAGAAAATCACAATATTGATACATATTTTTAATCCAATCTAAGCTTTCGGCTTACATAAGCCATTATCAAAGATGACAATTACACAATATATTAAGCAATACATGAACAAGAAATTGATGATAGTCTGTTTTTGTTTACATGGATGATTTCCAAGCAATGATAAACACGTGCATATAAGACGCTGAAAGCGAAAATCGCACAACAGCTCATGACGTCACACATGACCACGAGAGAGTGAATCCGATGAATATTGAGTATGGAAAGCCGTTGGTATGAACCAATTGCTTCTGTTATTAATTATAGGCATTTAAGGATATTTGTGGAGATTTCATAGTTTATTTTGTTCAGGTTAGGTTTCAACTGTTTTATGTTTATAGCTTCAAGAATTTTTAGTTTTTGTTTATTGTTTTCATGTTTAAGTATAGTTGTGTTTTCGACGAGGATTTTCCGGAATTGTGTATGCAGCCAGGCATGTTGTTTTAAATGCCTAAAAATGTTAGAGTTATCATTCAAATGTAGTGTCAAGCGTCGTGAAAGCGAGTTTGTGGTGTGACCAACATAGATATTATTTAGTTCGTTAGAGATACAGTCTCCCAAAGGGCACCTGAATTTGTAAACTACGTTGTTTTTTTTCAAATCGCTAACCAGGGGAGAAGAATCATTGCGAATAATTCAGTTGGATATACTAGATTTAGTGTAGTATATAATTAACTTAATTGTTTTGCTAGGATCTGTTGTAGATATGTTAGTATATATAGTTAGTATATATATATATGTAAAAACCTAGAGAGCCAGATAAACCTACCAAGGTTTCACCTAAGCAGATCATCAGGGAAGGCTTATACTTATAAGATTACTACTACTACTACTACTACTACTACTACTACTAATATATATATATATATATATATATATATATATATATATATATATATAGATAGATAGATAGATAGATAGATAGATAGATACAGATGTGTGTGTACCATGCCAGATTTTATTATGCAAGTAAGTCAATGTTTTCATTATGAAATTGGTATTGTTGGTGTGTAAGGAAGTGTAACAGCCTTGTATTAGAACTTTTATTGCATTCTAACAAGTTATAATACCAACATTTGTACACACTTAAGGTTAGATATTACTGACCAAACATGGATAAAACAACTAAAGAATTTTTGTGCATTATGCATATCCTGCCAACAAGTTCTTGTAATGGTGTCCACAACATAATGGTGACCAACTGATATGATATTCTCCTGTATACCAAAACACAATACTATAAAGCAAATTCAATTATACATCATTTATGCACTTTTCATGTTATTGAAATGTTGTATTTTTCAACCATGCTGAAAACACATTTCAGTAACTCAACATTTTACATGTCAAAAAGAGATTAAAAACAGGATAAAATGTTCCTAATGTTTCTACATGAAACAAGTCACTTTAATACATTTCAACAACAGAAAACCCAACTTGAGAAACCACATGGAAATATTGATCAAACAACACTTCAACAAGAAATAACAGCATTACTATTTTCACAAGCACAGAAACTGTGGCTCATCTTCTTCAAAATACAAAAATACTTTTTCAACAAATTTGTGATTAAACAACCAAAATGCAGCTATATCAAAAGACAATGCACTTTTTATGCTGAAAATGAATTGAAGTCTAGGAGAATGAACCATGTCACAAAAAAAAAGTTTTACTCAAACTCCCCAGTTAATTGCATAAAAAAAAGAAACTAGAAAGCAGAGCAGAGGAAACAAACATTCAGTACGTCAGTATAAAAGCCCCAGAATTCATGGAAACAGCAGTAAATGACTGGTTTTCCATACTTAAAGCTCAATTCTCCCTATGGAATGTGATGGCATCAGTAACAAAATTCTTCATGGTAATAGCATCTTTACTTGCTGAGGCAATAGTGAAAATACTGCTATCTATATAAGAATCACAAAATTATGAGGAATTGAAGTGTACCCTAATAGAAGAACATGAGAGGATAAAACCGGAACTCCTATATAAATTAATGTCAGTAATATACTTACAAGAACTGCTATCCATAGCTAACTTGGGGTTGGAGACAAAATGATCCTACACAAATTTCTGTAGGCACTATCATCAACAATAGTACCCGTCATTGCTTCACAGAAAGATCTCCCTCCACCCAACTGGTTGACCTTAAACCATTATGTGGTGTATTTTATAGTCTAAACCCTGCTAAATCAGAGAGACAACTGCGACAAAATTTATTTCAGATATTGAACACATAAAGGGTAGTCAGAACATAGTAGCTGATTGTTTGTCATGCCCAACTCTTGAGGTACAAATAGATGCTGTTGACTTACTAGCACTTGCTGAAGCACAGGTGTCTGATATTGAAATTCGATCCTTTCCAAATTTAAAAAGGTTTATCTTACCTGGATATTACCAGTTTGTATTGTGTGATATATCTACACCTTACTGTAGTCCTTTTGTTCCATTTAAGTTATAGAATCCATATTTAATAGTATACATTCAATATCACACCCTGGCATTAAATCATTTATTTAAATTGGTTAAGGCTAGATATTACTGGCCAAACGTGGATAAAACAATTAAATAATTTTGTGCATCATGCATATCCTACCAAGAAGCAAAAGTATACAAACCCACAAAATCACCAATACAAATATTAGAAATACAATCATCAAGATTTCATACAGTACATGTCAACAATAGGTCCACTCCCACCAGTAAAAAGCCTGAATAATCCTTATAACAGTTCATATCAATATCTTCTGACATGCATTGATCACCCAACTTGCTGGATAGAAGTGCAACCCTTATCTGAAATCATTGCACAGAGTGTGGTAGAGGTCTCTGTAAATGCATGGATCACATGATGGGGCCTCTTCTGCACATTATAACAGGCCAAGGGAGACTTTTCAAAAGCTGTTTGTTTTCTGAATTGTTGAAAGTAATTGGATTTTGTAGGCTACATACAACAGGCTATCACCCTCAATGTAACAGTTTGGTTGACAGAGCTCACAGGACCATTAAAACTGCTATTGTAGCACAAAATGAATCCTGGCTTTCAGCCCTATCAGTTAGCATGCCTAACAATTCTGATTCTTCTCCCTTTTATGCTGTTACAGGCACACAAATTTTATTACCTCAGTTACTTGATCAAGAAATATCCCAACAACAAAACATTACAGTTTACTGCTACCAAAAAGTAGACCTCAAGCATTAAAAACAATCTTGTCTAATTGAGTGCATTTTAAACTGAAAATTCAAGAAAGGTATGTTATCTTATTCATGGATCATAAACCATTATGAGTGGCCTTTGATAAATAATAATAATACTAATGAAATCAGATAAACAACAAAGATACCTATCTTTGATTACTGAATATATTTTGTACATTCATGGAAATGACAATATTGTTACTGACTGCCTTTCAAGCATAGTTACTGCATATGCAGTAACTGTAGACCTCTGTGTTGAGTAACAAGAGTGTAACACAGAAATGAAATTTATACAGATAGACTTGAAGCTTATATTGACGTAACAAGACCATACTATGTGACATATCAAAACCTTACCCAAGACCAATTCTGAAAGAGTGACTTACATGCACAGTGAAGCTAATCAAATCTCACTACTTTGGGCCAGGCATGGACAAGAACAGATGTTCATGGACCAAAGAATGCCTCAGTTGCCAACAGATCAAAATTAATCACCATACTATGTCATCAGCAGTGGTGGTGTGTGGCTAAAATTAATGGAGGTGCTGCATTAGAAAAATGTTTAGCCATTGTTTTAAAATTGTGTAAAATGAAACAAACACATAAAAAGAAAATTTATACATAAACTTGATAAAATCCTAAATGAAAAAAATATTTTTTAATTACTTATAAATTGTTACAGTTCAAGCTTGATCCATTCATCTAAAAATGAAATCCATTCTTCTTGCTTTACTTTGAGTGAAAAGGTTAATAATTTTTTCCATGATCCCTGGATGACTGTTGAGGAAATTCTTCCTCATTGAAAGCACTGCAAGTGTATTCAGTCTTTCAAGACTCATACTGAGCCTTAAAAAATATTATTCTTTTCAGTGTTGAAAAGCAGCATTCTGGCTCTGATGTAGTCAGGAGAATTGTCAAGTGGCTTTTTATCAGTTTCTTATTTTCACTAAGAACACCATCTAGGTTATTTTTCAAGATAAATATTCATGCATATCTGATCTACAATAGAATACTTTTAGTTCAGTTTCAAGTTTTTTTTTTGTCAATCATGGGATATGCTTCAGTGGTCAGTATTATCTCTTCTGTAGGCAGTTCATTCTTAAAACCAGTGAAGCTTTTCTTGTTGAATAATTTAGCAGCTACTAAGTGTTTAGTATATGCAGCATGCAATTTATTCGGATCGTCGAAATGAACCATCAGATGTTGGTTGAAGTGCTGAAATGCTACCTTATTAGCAGCCACACTCTCCATTATATCAACACATATGCAGTCACACACTTCTTTTGCTTCTGTCTTTGAAGGATTCTCACAGTACTTTCTTATTTTTAAAATAGTAATTTTTAAATCTGTTCTATATTCATTGACTAAACACACTAATTCCTCGGTATTGCATTTGGTTGCAAATTACTTCAACATGAGGCATAACCTGATGAAGAATCTCTAACCAAACCATGAAATTATCATTCAAGTATTATAAAATTCCTGTTACTTCTGCAATGGTTTGATCTGCATTTCATGTTCAATGAATTTCAGTAAGGCAGGTTTTGAAAGGTTGCAAATTTGTAGAAGTTGAACATGGAATACTGATGTTCATATGCTTCTTGAGAATGGATATATATGTTGGGGTGATATTGAGAAGAATGTTGGAATAGCCAGAATGTTAGAGAAAAATAGTCTTGCATTCCATGTAATACTTGCTGCATTTCTCATTATTAAATTAAGTTGATATACATAACAGTGAATGAAATGTGTATTACTATAAACTGCTTTTATTTTTGCTTAAACTCTTCCTTTTTTGCCTTTCATGACATTTGCACCACCAAATATCTAAGCTGTCAGTTTTGGTCCATTTTGTTGAAGGATTATGTCTAATTGTCCTAAAATATGATTTGATATGTCATCTGCTAGTTTGATTTTCTGGAATAATGAATCCCTAAAAATGGTAAAATATTTCTTCCTTCAACACATACCATAGAACAATGACCATTTGAGTGTGTTCCAAAACATCTGTTGTATCATCAGCCATGACAGCTACAAACAAAGCTTCCCTAATTTCTATCTTTATCTCCTCATGGTATATTTGTAGCAGACAGTCAAGTATCTCATTCTTAATGGTCTTAGAAACACCTTTGAAAACCATACTGGCTTCTTAGTGATTCTTCAAATCTGGTTCTAATTGAGATGCAAAATTTATTAATCCTCTAAATACACCTGTATTTATTGAGTCATCTTTTTTATCATATCTATGTAAGGAAGTTTAAAAGTCTCCACAAAATAAAATACAGTCTATTATTTTGGATAAAATTTCACAGTTCTTTTAAACCTTCATCTTATGTTCACTGACTGAAAGTCTGTATACTCTACTGTTTATCTTTAATATCTGCATTTCCAAAAAGTGACAGTGAAAACACATTTTCAATATACTTCTTTTACTTCTCATGTTTTTCATTCATTTTGTTTATATTTCTAAAACACGGGAAGCAAAACAATGATTTTTCGATTGGTACCATTCAGAATTAAAGCTACAAATATACCTCTTGTTGTTGCTTATTCCTGGCTGAGATATTTGAATATCAGGTGTTGAACAGTTTGTTTTCTTAACTGTAACTTTTTCATAGAGAGACAACTGTGAAAACTTAAGCTGTTGAATCTCACTCTCACAGAACTTATTTCTTGGGGATTCAAGGTCATGGTTAAATTATTAAAATTTTCTATACAATGAAACAACCGAAAATAATAAAACAATGAATTAAATAGAATAATTGGAAACATGATAGTCATCTACAGTTTATCACATTCAATAATATGATACATGATTTTTAAGTACAACACATACTGAGTCAAGAATAAACACTACCTTTTACTTGGACAACATGGTTGGCACTGTGTGAGTGACAGTGTTCTCTCTGTAAAGGACACAGTTCCATCCAAGGAGTTTTGTAATTTTTCATGACTGAGGGGATGGCTACTGTCATTAAGCTAAAGGATTATATAATGTACAAGTATAAAGAATGTATTAACTAAGAAAAAGACTCATTATATTCAATGTCATCAATATCGAGTAAAAATAGTGGGTGCTACAGTTCTGCAGTGCCTATACATGAGCGGCCACTGGTTCCATTCTTGCAACCTTCTACTCAATGTGAAACATTTTATATTAATATTGTAAGCCTATTACCACCAGCTGTTACTCACAAATGCACATATTCGTCTCCAGTCAGATACATCCTAACATGCATTGACAGCACAACTAGATGGATTGAAACCATGCCCATGCAAGATAATTCAGCTACAACAGTGACCATGTTCTTTTTAAATATATGGATATTTCACTTTGGAGTTTATATTTTTATTGGTACAGTTTGAAAATAACATTTTTAGTGAACTGTCAAAACTTATAGTTTTTCACAGACTAAGAACAACAGCATACCACCCACAAACCAATGGATTGATTGACAGACAACACTTGGATAATCAAGACTGTTATAATAGCAATAATACCTTAACAATAGTATAGTTTGGTTTATGAAACCCACCAAAAGACCTATGTTACTTACTAGCTCTTGCTTTTGCAGATACTTTATTGCTACTACCCAGATCCATAGTTGAAAAGAGTTAATGAATTTCATCAATGAAAAATCTTGGCAATTTTACAGGAAATGCTGAAACTGGAAACTGGTGTTCTCTGAAAGAGATACCTACACACATTTCCAAAGCCTTTAATTCCCCAAGAGCTAAAACACTACAACCATGGCTGGTTAAGAGTTGACAGAATAAGGTGTCCAGAGTATAATGTCCATTGGGGCTCATTATACTGGACCTTTCCTTATAAAATTACATACTTGGGAAGACATGTTTGTTTTTTTTTAAAAAGAATAAGTTTTATTGTTTCACATAGGTATTTGTAAGCTTCATTTCCGAGTAGGGGTGTATTGTAGTTAGCAGTAACTAAACACACACACACAAAAATTTCCATCATGCAAAATGTAAATAAAACCAGAAAGACTTTGTGTCAGCTGATACCTAATGTTACAACTTTTAGTAAAGGGGTTGTTCACTCTCTTTTGCTACTAATCACCCTTGGGATAAGATGTGTGTATCAGTACCTCTACAAAAACAGGACAGTGAGAACCCACTCATAAGTATGAACAACAGTAAGCAGAAAGCAAGCTTCTCAACTCAGTAAATTCAAATTCTTAACTCATTCATCATATACTCATGAACACCCATGCTTTTCTTCCAATTTTTCTTGGATTCTTGATTATTTTCAGTGGTTTATTTCTTCTATAAATATATATTGTTTTGTTTTATTCTTTCCTATCTAAAAGACCTCTCTTCTTGTTTCATTCATTTTCTTGAGATGACAATATGCAGTCATATTCCTCAACAGAAACCTTCACTTAAATATTTTCTAGGGTTTTAATTAATACCCAAGCAGAGGCACCATACGTTAAAATCATCTATACATTGGCTTGGAAGAATCTGCATTTGAGGTTGTCTGGTAGGTCAGATGTCCAAATTACATCCATTTTATTCAATTCTTTAGCTATGCAACTTTTCACATCCTTTTCAATAGAATTTACTTCACTTCGTACATATGTAAAAGATTTGACACATTCTATTGATTCACCTGAGACAGTTTTTATTGAGCCTTGCTGGCTGAACCTCATGAATTTAGTTTTAGAGGCATTGATATAGCGTCTAACATCATTAGCAACATTTTCTAGATGATGTAGGAGAACTGTGGTATTGGTAATGGTGCCTGCAGTGATAGCTAGGTCATCTGCATAGTCAATATCAGTCAACTTGAGAATTTTGGTGATGGAGTAAAACCTAGATGGTGATGTTTGTTGAGGGTATACTTGTAGTAAATCAGTTTTTTAAAATAATATTACTATCCATTTTAGAAAACAGACTATTGATGTTTAGCACTCGGTATCTGTCAGGCTTGGTGGCTTCCATTAAATTACTATAGCCTTCGCAAGCTCACTACTGTAGAGGTATGGATTTTGTTATTATATGTAAAAGCAATAACCAGGAGGACATTCACAGTTTAATAATTACTGCTGAAGTAGTGTTATAAATTCTTCTTTTGAAGTTTTAAATTTTTCTTTATACAATTGTCTAACTTTGCCAAAAATAGATACATTATCTCCTATTTTAATGGTATGTCTAACCTTTGATAGAGATAACTTTGGTGGCTTTATTCTTGGTGTAAGTTGAGTTGACAGGTCTTAGAATAGAATCTGAACCATTTCTGAAATTATGGAACCGTTATGGTTTATCAAAATCAGTGAATTACCAGTTGCAGTAACAATTTGCCATATTAGTTTTCCAGTAAGGAATCATTGTTGTTACACATAAGTCAATTTTCAACCCTGACTTGACAAGTAGCAGAAACATTAACTATAAAATTGTTTTTTAAATGTTTCTCCAATGAACCTAACCAAGTGCTGGCCAACATAAGGCAGCAACTGCTTCAGATAAGCAAGCAGCTCTCTAACCTGAATGTACATGACACAATTCAATCCAATTAGAATGAGAACCAAATACACATACACCATTCAAAATTGTAGCCCTGCTATCTGCAGGAATTACATGAAGGGCCACACATGCTTCAAGGGTGGTCACAATTGCCCACATCTCCACCCACTCTACACTCAAGCACATATTACAACCACAGATACAAATATAACAGAAACAGAAGACAAAACATCCGTGATCATTCTCACTAATCATGCTGAAGTGTACTTCACCTACTATGCCACCTCAAACATTCCCACCTACATGATTACTGATCATCTCAACATCACCACTGAACAGACACCCAATGAAATGCTATAAAAAATCATCAAAGTCAATGCTACAATCTTCCAAAAGCACCTCCACCAACTTCATTTTGAACTTAGCACCTCCATATTAATGATATCTGATGGTCAAAACACAGCCAAATTGGTCATACCTTACAAACTCCATGCCACATATCTCTATCAAGCTCATGACTGCACAAACTACTTTGGTGTCACCTGTATGCATGAACATCTTTCCAGTTACTAGTGGGGGTTCAAGAACTATGACATAAAGGTTTACATCAATTCTCTGTGCAAAATGCAAAGGAAACTATGGTGAAACCAACTGGGTTCATTGTGCTCATGTCTGTCACCTCATACTGCAACTGAATCATCTGAAATACATGAACTCATTTGCAGAATCCTCAACTAGCATGGAAGTCACCACCTCCACTTCTGTTTTGGGAGCATATAAAGCTGCAAGACTCCAGATTTGGTGAAACCACTCAAACACTACCCAAAAATACTACAAAACAAATTCCAAAAAGACAAACACAAGGACAACTCATAACATACTTCAAAGACTTCATTATGCACTAATATCAACAGTACAAATGCACCAAATCAACATAAATATATACATCCTTTCTGCTCATATCCACTCACTACCCATGAATCAGATTGAGATCTGTGGGAGCTGTTATACTCTGCATCAAACTAAACCTCTTTCTTATTCACTCTACATCAAAACCTGTCAGTTTGATGTGAATGCTAAGAAAACAAAAATTAAAATAAAGAGCTCCAAGTATCACATTCAGCTCATGAAAGATATAAAATACAATATAAAAGGAAGCAATTCATCAACATTACCAGTAAAGCAAAAGACTTGACAGAAAATGCTGAATCATGATCCAACCTGTCTGCTTTTAAGAATGCCACTTACAACACTGTCAGTAGTCGCGTCGAGCGGGCAAGCTGTCAACATCACCACCAGTGATACTGGTCAACAGACCCAATGCATACATCAAAACCAGGCCTACTGGTTCTCTTCCCTCATCCACAAAATCACATTCCACCTTCATCCTTTATATCAGCAATGCAAAGAATTTTATTTCAACAATTCTTCTTTTCTTTTCTATTCACCTCATTGACAATATTTGTTGATTTGTTTGTTATCTCATGCTACCATACATGCATTTATAACAATTGTAATGAGCCAGAATAGGCTTGACTGGGAGAGCAACTTTAAATAAGGAGTGATTGGGAGTAAGAATTAGCACAGTAAAATCTGTTCACATCATCTTCAAAAAGGTGGATTGTGAATTTCTGGGAATAGGCAGCCTCTTACTTCTGGTAATAACTCAGAACCCGTTTAACTCTGATGACCTAGAGTCAAAACTGAAATATATATATATATTCAGTTGCATGGATATGAGTTTGTAACCCTGGGTTTCATGCTTTTGTGATCATCAGATATATATAGAGAGGGATAAGTTTAGCCTAAGATAGGGGCAGGCAAAAATTGTCTTGGTGGACCCCTTAAAAATGAGGGCACCATGGCTATGACTAAGGGCACCATTGCAGTTTTTTTAGAATTTACAAAATTTGTTTATATGTCATTGTTGTGTTTTTTTCGCATTGGAAGTTCCTTTAATAAAAACATCAACACCTAGGTAAAGCAGCTTTAGATTTAGTTTAGCCTGTACCTTTCTGAAAATATTGCAAAACATTGAATCAACAAAGATACCAACCCAGCCATCACATCAATGGAGAAATCTTAACTATTTTGAATTTTTGTGAGGATGTTGACTTTCTGAAGGCTGATGGGAAGGACTTGATGAACCTCAGAGGGCTTTGACCATTCTGTTTCAGCAGAAGTATTTTGAGTTGATCTGTGGAGAAAATATAATAAAACTAAATTAAATTAAGTATTTAATGTATTGTAACACCTTCAGCATGTCAGCCCAGGATGAATCCTGGTTTGATCAATGAAGTGATCTCTTCAATCCTGACCTGCCTTACCCCACATTGTGATTGATTGATTATAAGGAAGCCAAGATCGATCCATCGTAGGTATCTTCATGTTGGGCTGGTCCAAGTTGAGCAAAGTCATACAGTAAAATTGGTGAAAAAACAGCACTCAAAATATATATAAAAAATATTTACTATTTTTATATTGAATACTGCATATAATAGTTCATTAGTAGTTGTGTTGCCAACCCAACCTGTTCCTAAACTGGATGCAACACTTGGGTAGGCTGGTAAGTTTTGACTTATTTGTTTACTGATTTGGCTCAAGGCTAAAGTCGGAGGTTCTCATGTTTGGCAGGAGTTGTGGAATCTCTCAGCAACCTCCACCACTTCTTTTCTGTCTCTTCTCAGCTCTCAACTGTCAACTGTCTGAATTTGCTTTTGCACATTCGTATTTATGGACTCCAAGTAGAAACTGGTGTGGGGCAAGATGTAGTCTGGGTTTCGGTGAACCCCTGATTTCCAACAAGAGTCCATTTTTGTCTGGCAAAACAAAACTGGTGTAGGGGTGAGATGTAGTTGCGGGGATTGGTATTTCATCCACCTGTCATTTCTATTGTTTTTGTTCCTGAGAAATTACTTCTACTTTCTCTTATTACCATCTCTCACTTGTGCTCTCCAGTGGGCGTAAGCAGCTCCCTCAACCTCCTTAATGTTTTGTCTGTGCCTGCTACCCTTCAGTGGATGCACACAGCCCCTCTTCCTTCTTTGATCACCCTTCTATGCCTGTCACTTCCACCACTCAGCTGAAGACTAATTAAAAAAACATTATTGTTCCAAATGCTATAATTTCATAAATTAATTGACACAACAATTGGCTTTCTCACTCAAGAGACACTTTTCCAGGGAAAATTTTGCAACTCACATTCTGGTGACAATTCATTTGGCCGATGGTCAACATATCTGCAGGTGTTCAGCTTATTGTTTTCATTCCTGACATTTCTGCAAAAAGATTTTATTTGTAACTGGCATTTAACCCAATTCTTCACATGTCGATTTTACAGGGATTGTTTGTTGAATACTGTCAACACTTGGCTCGTAGTACAAACCAAGCATTGTTCTCAGCCGGTCACCTGGTTCATTTTATAAACCTTGATTCTATAGGAATCAATTTGTTGCGTAATTTATACTAAGTAAGATGTGTCGGAAGGTGAAATTGTGTGAAGGCCTAAAATGTGCGTGTACAGTATGCATTTATCCACAACAAATAAATTAAACGAACATATGAAGGCAATGCAACTTGAAGAAATCAAGGAAAAACCACGTAGTTATAGATTTCAACAATAACATGAATTTAATTTGGCATACACAAAATGATGATAGGTAGATTGTTAAATGTGGCAAGTGAAATGAGATTGTAAAGAGTGTATATGCAGAGGTTTGTTGAATGAATGTCAATGGTTTAGGTTTGTTTGTGAAATTAAAACAGTTTGATTTCTGTAAGAAGATAAAGTGTCAGTTGTGTGGGTTCAAATAATAGTGTGTATGTGTGTGACAATGGTGAGTGTTGATTTAAGAGTTGTGTGCCTTTGACTGATATGCAAAAGTTGATTAAATATACAATTACTATTTCGTAGTGATAATGTCACTTTTTTTAGTAAATTGTAAGTTAAGTTTGTTCACGCGGCAGGTCGTTGTGTGAGTTGTGTTGAATTGCTGAGAAGCTGGTAGTGGTTGTTGAGTCAGTGTGTTGGCATGCATGGAGTCTGCTGGTAACTCTGACTAACTTGAATTAAGTTAAGCGATTCCTTTTTATAGATTTTCAGGTTTTTTTGTAGGCTCCAGACAACTGCACGGGAAAAAGGATTTGTCTCAACTTGCTACATTTTTGTGTCCTTTTAACCAATGGGAAGTTAAGTTTTGGAAAAGTGAAGTGATGATTGGTTAAAGGTTAATTTGGGGAAGAGTGCATCTTCCTGTAGGGGGTGACAGGCAAGGATGAAGGATTTCCTAATACCCCCGCGAGATTAATGGTCATGGGCAACATGAGCATTAATATGTATAATATGTCGTAAATTTGGCAGGCCAGTGCACATGTCTACCCGACCTAGTTTGGGTAGGTGGATTAACTACCGATTCAGTTGCTGAAGAGGGGTGTGCATGAGACGATTCTGAATCAGGAATTGCTTGTGGCATGGTTGAAATCTTGTTGTCAGGGTTAATGTATGTTGGTTTCAACCGATCAATGCTGACCGTTGTATGTTTCCCTGCGAGATCTATAATGAAATACTTTAGTGCTCGAGAGATGACTTGGTGTGGTCCTGTGTAGTTAGGAGTCAGGGGTTTGCGGACCAAATCTCGGCAAAGGAAAACAAAGTCAGTTTTGTGTAGGTCAGCAGAGACATAGTATGGTTTATGATAAGCACGAGTTGGTGTATAGATAACGTCAGTCATCTTTTGACGAAGATCGTTGACAAAATTACTGGAAGTAAGATTATCAGTCACTGGGCTGAAAATTTGTCCGGGTAAGGTCAGAGGTGTTCCGAACTTGGCACTAGTGCACTTTAGGTCCTGCTTAACAGTGTTGCGTATAGCTAACATGATGAAGGGTAATTTCTCGACCCACGTTCGGCCATTTGTCGATGCTGTCAGAGTGTGGTGGCACGGAGCAAGCGAAGGACCGGATATTAACCCTCAGAGGTTTAGACAGCAAATGACCAATACTGGTCTCTGCGCACCCGGCTCCACGCAGAATTTCCGGTGGAAAACTAAAAAGAAATAAAAAGAATGATAAGCAATTTTCCACCAATTAAACAGCTCCGCGCCATACCCAACAGTTTGTTTCAGCAGACTGACTCTGATCCGAAGGGCACACATAAATAGAGCGATAAATTCACTTCTAAGACAGAAAGCTTTGAAGTACCGTCAGTGAATGTCGCTACGCTTTTCTCACCCGTCAAACCCGATGCCTTCAGCCTTCCTTCACCAACGGAGATATCAAAGGACTCCTACCAACCCATTGACCTCACCTTTCATCTCCTGTGACCAGCACGTCATGAACTTAAGTATTAACAAAAGACACTTATATTCCTTTAATAATCGGATTTCTCTTCTATGAATGAACATTTTGTAACGGACTTTGTGCGTGTAAATCAAGAAACATTGTACTATTCATTGATGTTGCATTTAAATACAAAGTGTTTTTGATATACCCTTCTCTTTCGTATGTTATTTTGTTTATGTTATGGTGACCTCAATTTGATCGCTTGTTGAACCTTTAGGCCAAACTAGCGGCTGTCCCGAAGGACTGCTACTATTTATCAACCTTCTGATACAAGCAACAATTAACAACGAGAACTCTACCCCCCATCACCATAAGTGGTGACGCCCGACGTGATTTTAACACAAATATATACACGCACGCACGCACAAAAAAAAAAAAAATTGAACTGTCACAAAATTAGAATTTTTATTCAACACAAACCAAAAACATGGCAGATGACGCTGAAGAAACTACAATTAATCAAAACCAACCAATCCAAGCTGTTGCGATAAAACCACCAAACTTCATTGAATCAAACGTAATAGCTTGGTTTGCGATAATGGAGGCGCAATTTAATATTGCAAATATAAGACAGACCAGTCAAAAATTTTTTAACACTTTGGCAGCTCTCCCTGTGGACGTAGTAGGAAATATACAGCCAACTATACTGCAATCAAAAGATTACGACGCACTAAGAGAAGCAGTGACGGGCGCTTACGAGAAAACAAAACCAGAGATGCTGGACAAATTAATGTCGTCATCGACTGTAACAGGTCGTCCCTCAGTATACCTGAATGAACTTATGTCATTAGCAAGCCGAATTGGCGTAGGGGACGATATCGTACGTCACAAATTTATTCAAGCCCTACCTCACTCCATTAAACCAGTGGTAGCGGCACAAGTCGATTTAGACACAGATCGCCTTGGAAGAATGGCGGATGACTTACTATTATATTTTAACAAACAAGACACCGCACATATTCGACAGATTTCGGGGAAGCAAAGGGATGAACAGCAAAATAAAAATGAAACTAAAAGGATACATGGCTGTTCCCACAGTGAAAATAAATTCCCTACCAGTGTTCGCCCTTTTAACAAGGACCAAAAACCTCTAATTTGCCGAGCGCATTTATACTTTGCGGAACGTGCAAAATTTTGTAAGCCGTGGTGCAGATGGCCAAATAAACGGAATGTTCAAATGCAACCCAACTCTCGCCCAAATTCACCAGTTCCTCGTGAGATTTCGGAAAACTAACTAGGCGAGAGCTTCCATTTCCTCGCCGCTTCTCATTGTAGCCGCACGGTTAGGAGCTCAAAGTTTAAATTTTATTGTGGATACAGGAGCTGCCGTATCTATACTTCCGAAGAGATATTTAAGCGGAGCTGTAACATACCCAACCAATATCTCTTTAGTGTCTGCCAACGATCAAAAGATTGAATGCTCAGGACAAGCAGTACTGAATCTAACACTACGGAACCTCAGACGAGAATTTACCTGGACATTTATAATAGCCGAAACTGCTCAGCCACTCCTAGGATACGATTTCCTAAACCATTTCGGGCTAATGGTGGACTGCACAAACAATAAGCTGATTGATAAAATGACTCATAGACAATCCGATGCACATCCATCGTCTATTATCATGAATATAGATTTAGTACCGAATAAAGATGCTAACAAAATGGTACGAGCAATTCTGGAGAAATACCCAAACTTAATTTCTCCTCATCGCGACACGAATGCAACAAAACCAAAGATATTCCATAGAATAGAAACTGGTAGCAACCCTCCTACTTTCTCCAGAGCCAGACAATTATCAGCTCAGAGATGTGAAATTGCAAAAGAGGAATTCAAGAAACTCCTAAAGGCAGGAATAATTTCCCCTTCAAACTCTGAATGGAGTTCAGCCTTACATATGGTACCGAAGTCAGACGGCACATATAGACCTGTTGGCGATTACAGACATTTAAATACCATAACAAAAGCCGATCGATATCAAGTCCCAAATATAAATTCCTTGTCTTCGAAGCTTCATAATAAGAAGTTCTTTTCAAAGATAGACCTGTCGTCTGCTTATCATCAGATACCTGTACATCCGGAGGATGTTTGCAAGACAGCCATCTCTACCCTTTTGGGTTATTTGAATATAACTATATGCCTTTCGGACTACGGAACGCATCATGTACTTTTCAGAGAATGATGGACAATATCTTTCGTGATACTGATTATACCTTTGTATATATCGACGATATCCTTATATTCTCAGAAGATGAAGAAACTCATTCCAAGCATATCGACCTAGTACTACAAAAACTGAGTGAGTACGATTTTAAAATTTGTCTCTCCAAATGCATATTTAGTGCTAATGAATTAGACTTTTTAGGATTTCATATTTCTGCTAGTGGTCTCAAACCCAGTGCTAAAAAGTTGAATGAATTAAGTGAATTTCCTCAACCAAACGATTCCAAATCACTACGCCGATTCATCGGAATGGCAAATTTTTACAGAAAACTTGTGCCAAATTTCAGCGATATCATACTACCTCTCACGGAAAAAATACGTTTAAACCAAAATTCCAAGTCATTAACCCTAACAAAGGAAGAAATTGAATCTTTCGAAAATATGAAAAAGTCTTTATCAAATGTAACTGTTTTGGCTTTCCCCAGCTCGAAAGCTAACAACTATCAACTTGTAACAGACAGTTCGAATTATGCGGTGGGTGCAGCACTTCATCAAATGATTGATAATCAACCCATCCCCATAGGTTTCTTTTCAAAGAAATTATCCCAAACCCAACAAAAATATTCTACTTTTGACAGAGAACTACTAGCTGCCTATCTAGCAGTACTTCATTTTAAACATTTAATAGAAGGCAGAAATGTAATGTTACTGACGGATCACAAACCACTTTGCAGTGCTTTTAAAAGCCAGTCTTCCTTAAAATCAGATAGACAACAGCGTCACCTCTGTTTTATCAGCGAATATGTAAATGACATTTCACATATAAGAGGTTCACAAAATATAGTAGCTGATTGTTTATCACGACCTGTCAACGCGATCACTATTGATATATGTGACTTACAAGAAATAATGAAGCATCAAGCTACTGACAATGAAATTCAGGCATTCAAAGATCAACTGAAACCATACACAATAAATCAAAATGAAACCATATTATGTGACACGACATTACCTTTTCCACGACCTTTTGTGACTGAAAAGCTCAGAAAATCGGTATTTGACAGTCTGCATAATCTATCACATCCAGGAATAACATCTTCAAGAAAAATAATAAAATCCAGATACTATTGGCCGAAGATGGACAAGTCAATAAAAACCTGGTGCACAGAATGCCAACACTGCCAACAAGCAAAAATAATAAAACACACAAAGAGCAAAGTAAATCCATTTGAATTACCTTCCAGTCGTTTTGAAACGGTGCATGTGGATATTGTCGGTCCCTTACCACCAGTAAAGAACCAAACTGACCCTTATTTTTCACCATATCGATATTTATTAACATGCATTGATAGAAATACGAGATGGATAGAAGCATGCCCAATAACAGAAATTACGGCAAAATCAATATCAACGGCTTTTGTCAATCTGTGGATCTCCCGATTCGGGGTTCCTCTTCATGTCGTTACGGACAGAGGAAGCCAATTTGAATCCGAATTATTCTCAGAACTATCAAAAATAATAGGCTTCCACAGATTACGAACAACGGCGTACCATCCGCAAACGAATGGATTAGTTGAGCGAGCACACAGAACTTTAAAAACGGCTATTATAGCCAGGAAAGAATCGTGGTTGTCAGCTCTTCCTATCGTCCTTTTGGGAATGAGGATAACACCTAACGAATCAAACTATTCTTCATTTACTGCAGTAACAGGGAGTCATGCACAAGTCCCCCGATTGTTAATTGACTCTATCAAGAACGAGAATAGTGAAATGACAAACTCGCACGTTAAAATTCTAGCCGACGAGATGCAAAAATTTGACATGGACAAATTATCCAGGGGACACCTGCATACAATACCTAATTCTTACATTCCAAAAGATTTACAAACATGTAAAAGTATCTGGCTAAGAACAGACAGAGTAAGAAAGCCATTGGAAGCTCCATACACAGGTCCATTCCAAGTATTAAGTCGTCATGAAAAATATTTTACTATTAAAAGATCGGATGACGTACATAGTAATGTTTCAATAGATAGACTAAAACCTGCATATATTTCTGAAAATATAAAATCAAAAGATTCCATTGGATCAAGACCGGATTTGGATAACTCCCTATCTTGTTCCGAAGAAACTAATGATAACAAACCAGAAACTAGAACGAAGTCCGGTAGAACGGTTAAATGGAAGAAAGAAAACACATATTTTTATTACTAAAAAAAAACAAAAAAAAAACAAAAAAAAAAACAACAACAACTCCGTTTACTGGGGCGAAAGTTATGTGGTGGCACGGAGCAAGCGAAGGACCGGATATTAACCCTCAGAGGTTTAGACAGCAAATGACCAATACTGGTCTCTGCGCACCCGGCTCCACGCAGAATTTCCGGTGGAAAACTAAAAAGAAATAAAAAGAATGATAAGCAATTTTCCACCAATTAAACAGCTCCGCGCCATACCCAACAGTTTGTTTCAGCAGACTGACTCTGATCCGAAGGGCACACATAAATAGAGCGATAAATTCACTTCTAAGACAGAAAGCTTTGAAGTACCGTCAGTGAATGTCGCTACGCTTTTCTCACCCGTCAAACCCGATGCCTTCAGCCTTCCTTCACCAACGGAGATATCAAAGGACTCCTACCAACCCATTGACCTCACCTTTCATCTCCTGTGACCAGCACGTCATGAACTTAAGTATTAACAAAAGACACTTATATTCCTTTAATAATCGGATTTCTCTTCTATGAATGAACATTTTGTAACGGACTTTGTGCGTGTAAATCAAGAAACATTGTACTATTCATTGATGTTGCATTTAAATACAAAGTGTTTTTGATATACCCTTCTCTTTCGTATGTTATTTTGTTTATGTTATGGTGACCTCAATTTGATCGCTTGTTGAACCTTTAGGCCAAACTAGCGGCTGTCCCGAAGGACTGCTACTATTTATCAACCTTCTGATACAAGCAACAATTAACAACGAGAACTCTACCCCCCCATCACCATAAGAGCATATATTAATTGTCGGTGGAATCTCTCCACCAGGCTGTTGGGACAAGGATGACACGCGGTGGTGGAAATGTGCTTAATTCCCAGGAGGTTGGTGAATTCACTGAAGAGTGTAGATTGGAATTGCGGACCTCTGTCGGTGGTGATCACTGAAAGGCACCCAAAAATAGTGATCCAATGCGTAAAGATGGCATTGTCGACTGATTCAGCTGTTATTGATTCGAGAGGTATGGTGACTAGCCAACGCGTGAAATGGTCGATGATCATAAGGATGTATTAAAAACCGTTTACGCGTTCTAATGGACCAACTAAGTCTGCATGCAAGTGAGTAAAACATCCGTCTGAATTGGGGAAGGTTGACACCGGTGCTTTAGTGTGTCTGCCAACCTTTGTTGCTTGGCAACGTAGACATGTGCAGAACCACTGTTTTACGTCAGCTGCCATACGAGGCCAAATAAATCTGTCTGATATGGTCCGCAACGTTGCCTTGCCTCCTGGGTGTGATTGAGAGTGAAAATGTTCGAAATCAAGACGGCGCATAGTTGGTGGTATATATGGGCACGGGTTACCCGTGCTTATGTTGCAACAAACTGACCTATCCATGAATGGAAGCGGTCGTTTCTCAATTTGCAGGAAAGTATCGGATCTAACAGCTGACAGCGTGTCGTCATTCATTTGCTCGTCCACCAAGGTGTCGAAGTTTAATGTTGCAGGTTGAATAGTGTTAAGGGTCATGCGAGACAAAGCATCAGCTACTGTGTTGCTGGTGCCGCTAACGTAATGGATATCTGATGTGAATTGCGCTATGTAGTCTAGGTAGCGGATATCACGAGGATTATGTTTTTTGGTTTTTTCATGTAAGGCGTATGTTAGCTGTTTGTGGTCTGTAAAAATTGAAAAGTCGCGTCCTTCCAATATATGGCAATAGTGTCTGATGGCTACGTAAACTGCCAACAGTTCACGGGAGAAGGTGGTGTATTTGGCCTGGGCCGAATTAAGCTTGACGGAGAAGAACAACAGTGGCTTTTCTACGCCGTTAACAACTTTGTGGAGTACCGCACCGACTGTATTAGATGATGCGTCAGTGTTCAAGGTTATTTTTGTGTCAGGTGAAGGTGCTATGTATGTTAGGTTAGTGGAGTTTTGTAACGCCTGTTTGGGTTTTTGTTAAAAGAATTTAATTCATCAGTGGACAACGTGATCTTTGGATTCTTTCTCTTATGTTTGGACAGGAGATTTGTCAATGGCAAGAGTGTGTCGGTGCAGTTGTGCATGAACTGGCGATAATAATCTACCATCCCTAGGAACCTTCGTAACTGGCATAGAGTTGACGGTGGTGGGAAGTTGCTGATGGCATTGACTTTCTTGTCTAAGGGAGTTAACCCATGCTTATCAATGATGTGACCGAGAAAAGTCAGCTTAGGGGCGGCAAACAAACATTTTTCGACATTTAGTTTCAAGCCATAGTGTTGTAGTTGCTTGAATACTGATTGCAAATGGTTGTGGTGTACTTCGGAGGTCTTGCTGGCTATCAAAACGTCATCAGTGTAGGCATAAGTAAAAGGAAAGCCTCGAAGAACTTCATCGATGAGGCGCTGAAAAGACTGCGCTGCATTACGCAGACCGAAAGGCATCCGAGTGAATTCGTACAAGCCAAAAGGGATAATAATGAATGTCTTGGGAATGTCGGATGGCTCTATATTGGGATTTGGTAAAAGGCTTTCCATAGGTCTAATTTGTTGAATACAGTGGCACCTTCTAATGACAGGGTGAAGTCCTTAGTATGGGGGATTCGATATTTGTCCGGCATGGTCTGGGCGTTCAAAAGTCTATAATCCCCGTACAGACTGGTGTCCGTGTCGGCATCGCTCTTAGGAACCATGTGAAGCGGTGTAGCATAAGAACTTGAAGATGGTCGAATTATGCCCAATTTGAGCATATTCTCAAATTCGTCCTTAGCTACCCGTAATTTAGTTGGATGCAGTAAACGAGGTGATGTATGAACTGGGGGTCCAGCTGTCTTAATAGCATGGGTAGCGTTGTGTTTGATGGGTTCTGTGTAGGTGAAGGGCGACAGTAGTGACTTGTACTGTCGGAGTAGACTCTCGTAACCGTTCGCTCCCGGTATCAGCACGGTCAAACCGATTGTCAAATGCCTAGACAATGCCCTGCGGCATTGTAAGTTAGTGCGCGTGTTGGTTAGTGTAGTGTGCGTGAAGATAGCTCGACAGACAAGTTGAAATACGCTAAGAAATCCGCTCCGAGGATTGGCGTCTCAACATCGGCTATTGTGAAGGTTCAGGTAAATTCCCTTCTTAGGCCGATGTTAAGGGACATAACGCGCTCACCATAAGTGCTAATGGGTGTGCCATTGGCGGCTTGTAATTTTAGTTGAGCTTCCTTGGGTGTCGTTACCGACTTCCTATAGTTGCTCAGCGGTATGACGCTGATCTGTGCGCCTGTGTCGACCAGAAATTTGAGGTTGCTGTTGCGGTCGTGGATATAGAAGAGGCGATTTTTACCATCATCTCTGTTGTTGTATTCGCCGATAGACACGTAAACAACCTGGAGTAAATAAGGTTTACAATCAACAAAGATGTAAAATGGTTCGGTCTTACCGTGCAGGTATTTGGTCTTCGTAAAAAGGAGTTGACATGAGTCGGCGATGATTTCTCACTGCACTTAGAAAAGAGAGATGAAGATTGGAGTGCGAGAACATACGTTTATTTCCTTAAGGCATTTTACAGGAAGTGTCCCCACAGCGGAAGTTTCAGTTCCCTTTCTGTCCGCAGTTAATATACATGTGTATGTGTATATACACACACACATGTATGTATACATATAACATCCCCCCTCCCAAGTTCTTTATTATTGAGGATACAATTTCTTTACTTTGTGAAATCCTGCATCCATCGAGGTTGATGGATTAGTCGTCCTGATCTCGTTCGGACTCCTGATTCTGGAACGACTGGACATGGTTCTCGTGAATTAGGTCGATGAGGTTGTCTGGTTGCGCTGAATATTGTGTCAGGATATGGTTGTGATGCTAGCGTCTTTGAACAGGGTACTTGCAGTATATGTCGACGGTTTCGGCGTATACTTCTACCATTCTCCGTCAGCACTTTGTATGATTTGGGTTGGGAGCAACGTTCAGTCACTATGCCTTTCCTGGACCAAGTTTTGCCATCATGAACACGGACCTGGTCACCAATCTTTAGAGGAGTTAGCTCCCGTTGATGGCTATCACATTGTACTGTCTGTCTGTGATTTGGATTTGCATTTTGATGATCATGATTATTTTTTCTCGTGATTGGTAGCAGTGTTCTCAGTTGGCGATTCATTAGCCTAGCTGCCGGTGAAGGAGAGTTGTCTTTGCCAGGTGTTGTACGCAACGTTAGTAGCGCAAGGTATGGATCATCTCCTGTCTGGAAACATTTAGGCAATGTTTTTTTCACTGTTTGGATAATCCTCTCCACTAGACCATTGGACTGTGGATATTCTGGGCTGCTAGTTACATGGGAAAAATCCCATTCAGTGGCAAATTTTTTATATTCACTTGACTTAAATTGAGGGCCATTGTCAGAGATTATTAGTTTGGGAATCCCATGTTTAGCGAAGATATTTTTTGTCCGATTAATCACCGTCGGTGCAGTTGTATTATCGAGTAGACTTATTTCAAAAAAATTCGAGTAGTAGTCCACTACCATGAGGTAGTACTTCCCTTGCAGTCTGAAGAGGTCTGTGCCAACCTTATGCCAGGGTTGGTCTGGTATGTCATGTGGAATCTGTGGCTCTGTACTTTGTCGGTTGCTATATCGTTGACATGAATCACAATTTTTTACCATATCTTCGATTTCTTTGTTCATGTTCGGCCAAAAAAGAGCCTGCCTGGCATTAGATTTAGTTTTTTCAATTCCTAAATGCGCCTGATGCAGAATTCTGCGCATTTCCACACGCATACTGAGTGGTACAACAATTTGTGAACCTTTCATTACCAGCCCCTTATGGCACGTTAAGTCATTTCGGCAATTGAAATAAGGGTGAAGACAAGGGTGCAGGTTGTGTCGATGTTGTGGCCATCCAATCATAATTTGATGTTGCAGTTGTTGTCACGTTTGGTCATTCGCTGTTTCAGTTGTGAGCTGTTGTTGACGTTTGTCACTGATGGGTATGGAGGACATTATGGAATGGACAAAAAAGTTCATTTCTTTGTCAGAGATTTCTGGTGTGTTCTTTTTCTGTGTTGCACGGCTGAGTGTGTCAACAACATGCATTACTTTGCCTTGAGTGTGTGCAATTTCAAAGTCATACTTCTGTGGACGCATTAAGAAACGTTGTATTCTGGGGGGGCGCTTTCGCAATGGGTTTTGTGACAATGGATTTTAGAGGTTTGTGATCATTGTTCACTAGAAAACGTTGTCCATACAAGAATTCATGGAAATGTTCACAGGCAAATACTATGGACAGCATTTCAAGTTCAAGGGGGCAATAGTTGGCTTCAGCAGGTGTGAGAGAGCGGCTAGCAAATGCTACTAGAGCCCAATTGTCATTGTGTTTTTGTTCTAACATTGCTCCAAGTCCTAGTGTTGAAGCATCAGAAGACACTTTAATTGGAAGTACCGGGTCAAAGTATTTCAATGTTGGACTCTGCGTAACTAAGTTTTTGAGTCGTTGAATTGCTTCTTTTTGTGGTTTGTCAAAAGACCACATGTTGTCTTTTTCTAATAAGAGACGAAGAGGTGCAGTTTCATTTGACAAATTTGGAATGAACTTGCCTAAGTAATTTATCATGCCTAAGAAACGTTGGAGTTCTGTTTTAGTTGATGGGTCTGGCATGTCTCTTATCGCTTTGCATTTTCTTTCATCAGGCTCGACTCCCTGACTGGAAATTTTGTGCCCTAGAAATGTCAATTCGGTTATGCTGAACTGGCACTTTGACTGATTTAATTTCATGCCTGATTTTCTTATGGCATTCAAAACCTCAATGGTTCTGTGTTTTTAGTATTTCTGGAGTGTCTGCCCAAATAATGATATCATCCTGTGAGTTTCTGCATCCTTCAATCTGTTCAATAATGGATGCTATTTTCGCATGACATATCTCACTAGCGCTATGAATGCCGTATGGAAGACGTGTGAATCTAAATCGTCCACAGGGTGAGTTGAAGGTGAGAAGTTTGGAACTTTCCTCATCAACTTTAATTTGCCAAAATGCATTGGATGCATCTAACTTGGTGAAAAGTTTTGCACCTGCCATTTCGTGGATTATGTCCGATGCAGTTGGTAGTCTGTAGTGTTCTCTTTTGATGGCCTTGTTGAGATTCCGTGGATCGAGGCATATATGGAGAGAGCCATAGGGTTTTTCCACCACTACTAGTGATGATACCCATTCTGTTGGTTCCGTCACTGAAGTAATGACACCTAATTCAGTCATTCGTTTGAGTTCTTGTTTTAGTTTTTTTTCAGTGCAAAGGGAATGTTCCTAGGAGGGTTTATGACCGGCTTGATATCGGGATCCATAGTAATGTGATGAACCCCCGGGAGTGTCCCAAGTTCACCAAAACAGTCCTTAAATTCGGAGAGAAAATCAATCTTGTTAGTATTGATTTTGCATATCCTCTTGATGAGGTTGAGATTAGAGCAGGTTTTCAGTCCAAGTATGGGAGATGCATCTATGTCAGCCACAATGAACATCGCATGATGCTTCAAATTGTTTTTTATAATCTGCGCAATACATTTGCCTTGAACTGGTATGGATGTGTTATTATACGCAGATAGTGTTATACCAGTTGATTTTAGGTTTGGACGTTTTTCTAGTCTTTCGTAATCCTTTGTGGGAAGAATATTTACTTGACTACCTGAGTCTATTTTAAATACTATGTCTGTCCCGTTCACTTCCAGATTGACGTTCCAGTCTTCAGATGAGGCATTAATTTTGTAGTTGTTTATATCTTTTTTGTTAGTGGCAGAGGATTTAGAGGAGATACAATCTACAAACATTTTGGATTTATCATCATCCGTGGAGGAAAAATCACTATCTTCATGGTCCACTCTGTGTACTGATCTATTTGTAGGACATCTGCTGGCAAAATGGTTCCGTTTTTTGCATTTGTTGCAGGTCTGTCCATATGCAGGGCAGTTTCCACGATAATGGGAGAATGAGCAAAATCTACAGTTTTGTATTTTGTCATTAGTATGAAGAGTTTTGTGTTCCACTTCTACCAGGTCTTTGTTGCCGTGGTTGCTCCATGTTTTTCTTATTTGATGAGCTTTTCTTTGTGTAGTTGACAGACTTTGTCTCTCTTTGTAAGATTCCAAGTCTTTGTTTGGTGAGTTCGACAGTTCGGCCAGCTTTTACAGCTCTTTCCAGAGTTAAATCTGATTCAGCCAACAGTTTTTCTTGTAGGCGTAAGTTATTAGTGCCTATGATAATAACATCTCTAACCAAGCTGTCACATAATTCACATTCTTGGCTAAGTGATTTTATCCTAGTGACAAATTCGTCAAAAGATTCTGCCTCCTCCTGACGAGCAGTGAGAAACTGAAATCGAGAGAGTGTAACAATTTTTCGTGGGTTTCAGTACTCTTCAAATTTTTCTAAAACTGTTGCATATGTGAGACTGTCCTCTTCAGTTTGAAATTTGAAATTCCTATAGATTTTGCGACCTTGTTTTCCTAAGCATTGCAAGAGAATGCTTGTTTTTACTTCGTCGCTTTTACCGAGTTTTTCCGTAGCCGTAAGATATATTTTTAAATCCTCTTTAAAAATTTTCCAATCTTCAGAAAGAAAATCTGATGAAAAGTCCGGTGGTGTAGGTGGAGTAAAAAAGGAATCCATATTCAAAAGAGATTTTAGGGATTAACCGAGGAGACACGAGGGTTCTATAATTCTGACGCCATGTTGTATTCGCCGATAAACACGTAAACAACGTGGAGTAAATAAGGTTTACAATCAACAAAGATGTAAAATGGTTCGGTCTTACCGTGCAGGTATTTGGTCTTCGTAAAAGGGAGTTGACATGAGTCGGCGATGATTTCTCGCTGCACTTAGAAAAGAGAGATGAAGATTGAAGTGCGAGAACATACGTTTATTTCCTTAAGGCATTTTACAGGAAGTGTCCCCACAGCGGAAGTTTCAGTTCCCTTTCTGTCCGCAGTTAATATACATGTGTATGTGTATATACACACACACATGTATGTATACATATAACACCTGTCAGCAACGCCTTTAATGGTTTCCGGGCTGGTCGTTTCCCTGTTACTTGGTTGGGAGTGTGCTTTGGTATGAACATGGCGGTTGACACCTTTTTGCACGCGCGCCAAACACCTCGTGTACCAGCAATAACCACGCTGATGGTGTCGGGGGCGCTGTGAGGTTGAATGTTGTCTACTCGCTGAGTTGCTCCAACTTCTGCTTGATGTGTTTTGGATGTTGTCTAGACTGTGAAAATTTATAATGAAGAAGGACTGGGAGGTTATTGCCCTTTGGGGTTTTCCGGGCCTGTCACTGATAGCAGCAGCAGCAGCAAGTGGTAGGGGAGGAAGGTGTATATAAACGCCGATCTAAACGACTTCGGCCTCTTTTTGATACCTCCTGTTGGGAGTCAGACCTTCGTTTTAGGCTGTGACTGCTTAACAAGAGACGGGGGTCCGGTGAAGTGGCGAGTTTCTGACAGATAGAGCCTCTAGCCGAGGGAGCAGTAATTTTAGAACCAAGGAATAAGCGAGTTTGTTTATTTCCTTAGTAGGGTTCTATATCCGAAAAAGAACTTTTAGGAATTGTTCCTTAGAAAGAAGATCTCTGACGAGTCGGCGAGAGGCGGTTGAAAGAAGAAATTTCCGGGAAGACCCAGTCGTGATAGAAGTCCTGAGGAAGAAATTTTCAAAGAAGCTCCTAGTCCTTCTTCGACTCCTAGAACTTTATTTTGTACTCCCACGTATTGAATACGAGCACTGCAGCATTTTGCCATGGTGGCACGGTCTAAGCTCATTACTGTATATATATATATATATATATATATATATATATATATAATATATATATATATATATATATATATATATATATATATGTATAGAGAGAGAGGGGGGAGAGAGATCATCATCAGAAAAATAATTTTATTACGCAAAAAGGAAATCTTTATCAATATAGCAGTCAAATTCACTAAAACATTTGTATGAATTCTTGGTGTCTAAATATCTGTGCACATATTCTTTATTAAAAAAAACTCAAAAATCCAAGCAGGTAGATGGTGATTATACTCCTTAAAAAAACTGACATCTACTCAAAAACGTGTATCCACTAAATATAATGTTTTTAGTAATAAGAAATCTTCCTCTCTCTTTATAGAGATTTCTTATATACATATATCTGACAACCTGAAGCTGGCATTCACGAATAAAACAGACTGTCGGAGTCCTCTTTTATATTTAAATATGCACTATCCCTAATATTGAGCACTTTTACCCATAAATATAGCATACCTTATTTTTAAAATACACACACACACACACACACACACACACACACACACACACACACACACACACACACACACACACACACACACACACACACAGGGTGCGATGGGTAAATTGTCGCCATTTAATATTATTAATGTTGTGCTTGCATGTTATTTGTTTTTTATTTTATCAACTGCACAGTATAATAGGGTCATTTGGGCACTGTCTGTGAGAAAAAATATCAGGATACAATTCCCGCCACCAGAAATTTGGAAATGACATGCTGTATTGCTTGGCATTCGCACTGGAAGCTCCAATACAAACATTTTAGAGTGCTTGGGTGTCAATCTGAGGACAGTGCAGAGGATTTGGAAAGAGACCAACAAAACTCCTTGTAATACCAAAGATGAACTGAAGGCAAGGATTATGGCAGCATTCACCAACTTAAACCAGGAGACCGTCCAGAAGAGTTACACAAGATTCCAAAGTAATCAAGGAGTCATGGTTGAAGTCAATGGTGATTTTATTGAATGAATTTACTCTTTAGTATTTCAAGATAGCTTTCTGTAATTTTTGTAAATATATCTATTAAAATGATATATGTTTCTCACATTTTTGCATAATTTAGACACAATATATTCATTGCACTCTGTATTTATATAAATATATATATAAAATTATAACATTTTATAACATTTTGCCATGTTATAACACTTTTGAATATTTAAATGCTATCCTCTTCTTAACGCCCTTTAGCAGAGTACCAATTTGAAATTTGTTTGGAGTCTATGACTAGTATATCTTATTTGTAAAAAATCTGTTATTTAAGGTTGCGTTTTGAGATTTAACACTCCACATTCAATTTGCAAAGAAAACACAGAAAAGAACAAGAAGAGATGATTGAATGATCAACAAATAAAATGTATACTGAAATAAATGTATATACAATGACAATAAAGATTAAGTCGTAAAAAGTGATTTCCCTTGTACCGTGTGGAAATACAATTGTATGTTGTAAGGACTTTCTTTCTTGAAATTTGTTTAGTGTTTAAGAATGTTTGATGTTTGAATTTGAAAGTTAGATGTTTGTGCAGAAGAACGTTAAAGTTCTGAATAGTTGATAACAGACAGTTCACTGTGTTGTGTGAATGTAGTTAATGTCTGTGTGCGTGTTTGAGTAGAAGATGGAGAATACACGTACGTGATTATGATTGTGAAATTTTATAATCTACTAAAGTTTTTTCCTTAAATTTCTGCTTTATATACAGTAAGGTAGGCTCCAAGAACGAGCGCGGGAAGAATATTGAAGAAAGTGTCAATTTATATGATTGGCCAAAAATCGGCCAATTGTTGATTTTTTTACTATAGCAAGTTTGGTGAAACAAAACACGAGAAGTTTTTATGCGGCTTGTGCGATGCGTAAATTGTCTTTAGGAAAAGTACTGTTTATTTATTGTCCAATTACTGTTGAGTAATTTGTGGGCGTGGTGTGCGTAGGCGTCCACTACACTCTAGCCTTTTATAAAGCCTTTCTTTGACAAAAATTCAGCTCACCTTGAAATATGTTAAACTCTTGTAATTTTACATATAGGTGTCATTGATTTGTATTAATGTGTGTGTGTGTGTGTGTGTGTGTGTGTGTGTGTGTGTGTGTGTGTGTGTGTGTGTGTGTGTGTGTGAATAAAGACTAAAGGAAAACTTGTCTTAGCTGATGTTTCGTCCTTTGAGGGACTTTATCAAGGCAAATGGAAGAATTTTATTGTGACAATTATTTATATACAAGAGCAAAAATGCTATTGGTTTTTCAAGATTTTTTGCTACAGGAGAGCTCATGAATATTCATCAGGTTAGCAGAAATGGTAAGCAAGTTTGTGGACATGAGGTGATACAGTTCAATGCCTAATAAACAAAAGTGAGTAGGAGATTTATATATATATATATATATATATATATATATATATAAATTAGAATTTAAATTATTTTGAACTGGGATTGTTATATTTTTGAATAACATGAGGTTATAGATTTAACCATTTTCTGTTAATTTTTGTGGTCATGAATTGTAATGAAAATAATCAACAATTATTACAACTTCAGTCAGTAAATTATGTGCCACGTGTGATACATGCTTAGGCAATCATGTATCTTTCGATACATGACTGACAAGGCAGATTTTTTCCCACAGTAGGTTGCCATTTCTTTCTGCGGTAGATCAGTTGCCATTGGTCTGTTCTGCTATTTACCCATAGATGGGGGGGGGAGAAGAGGATTCATACCTTTCCCAAGAGTATTAGCGTGTAAGTGAAAGTAATGGATTCAACTGGAATTTGAAGTCGGCTCTCTGGTTCCACAATCTGAGCTGCTATCTATTACTCCACTGTACCTACTTACAACTTAAAAAGCTTTAATTAACTTGCTGTGATGTGTATTTCTCTCTGAGTAGTATCAATTGTAGCACAATTCTCTATGTTAGGTTTAGAAAACAGGTTTGCTGACTAATGATGCTTTGTTCACCCTCCTTTCTCTGTTTATGTTGTCATTCTCATTTGCATATGATACTACACCTCCCTGAACCAAAGAGGCCGGTCACCCTTGTTTCTTCTACGACTATTTCTGATTACTCTCGTACTGTGCTCGCCTTCCTCTTCTCTTTCTTTTTTTTTAATGGTGATCTTGGTCTTTCTTCAATTTCTTCTTCAATCTCATCCGTCTTTTCACTCGCACTTTCTTCCATTTCCTTCTCTGTTCCATTTTTGTGACTTCCTGTCTCTTCTTGCTCTTGACCTTCCAGTCCTCAATAAATTCATAAACTCTGAATGAAACACAACTAACAAGCAACCTTAATTTGTTAAGAGTCGTGTCATGCATTCTTCAAAGAAATTGTTTAACATTTTAAACCAGTGTTTCCATTCCTTTCTCTGTTGTTGTGGAGTTTGGGTTGAGGTCCATTTTTTGTGGTTTAAACATCGACAGAATAATACAATAAAGTTAGTTTATTAAATTGTAATGAAAATAATGAACAATTACAACTTAAGAAGCTTTAATAAACTAATTTTACAGGCTACTGTTAGTGACTTAAAAAGTCTGCCTGTATTTCCTTATGTTGTGCAAGGAGTGTGTTGTAGACAGGAGAGTTCCTCAAGGGCGATAACCATCATCCACCAGGGAGTTACTCAAGGGCTATCAATCATTACATAAATCTTGGCTTGGGATAGCAGTAATACTTTCAAGAAAGAATATATTTGGAAGAATCTGGAGAGCAGATTTATTTTTTGATCACTTTCTGAATTTTCCTTCTAAGTAAATTACTTTCATTTTTAATTAGCATAGCAATCACGAGGTCAAAGTTGTGGTTGTATTTATTTCTGTATGACTAATATTTGATAAATTGTTGGGTTTATTAATGTGGTCTCTTTTATGTTCAGATATGTTGTTTTTTTTAATTTTCTGTATTTTGAGGAACAGTTCTGGCAATTTATTTTGTATTAATGATTAATATTGCTGGTTCTCATCATATCCATAATAGTTTTGGATGTGGTTGTAATTATTTTCAATCGTGTTCAAATTGGAGAGATTGTTTTATTTTTATGGAGTTTGTAGGTAGTATTATTTTTATTTATCTGTTTTTATCTAGTTTGCTGTTGTTAATAACATTTTTTTTATAGTCATAAATTTTATGTGCCTTTCTTTTGGTATTGTGGATAAAATGATATTGGAAATTTTTAAAAGTATTTTCTATGTATATTTCTTTTTGAGATAAGTATTGGGAGTTGCAGATTCTTATCATTCTTAAATAGAATCCCATAATTATTCCCAATTTGATTTTATTACAATGGTGGGAGTAAAAATTAGTAGTTTTCCTGTAAACCTTAAATTAAAGTTTGGTGTTGTTTCTGTGTAACATGTGGAAACATTGTGTTGCAGATTGGCGAATGTATTTTGCATATCAGAAGGTTAGGTTATCAGAAGGCTTAGAAATGTAGATGTTCACAAGACATTCATCCACAACAAATATAAAAATAAGAACATTGAATGTAAAATCATTTAGGAGAAATCAAAAATGAGGACAACGTGATTAAAGGTTTAACAAATAACATTCATTTATATCAAATGAACATACACAATGATGATAGATCTTGCTGATCAAGTATGACCAATTGTAATAAAATATGTAGAAGGATTATGCTGAGTTTCAATGTGTGTAGACTTGTGGTTAAGATTTGTGCATGAAATTAAACAAAATGTTTTATCGAATTTCAATTACAAAACGTCTTTTGTGGGAGTTCAGTCACTAATGTGTATGTGTACGTTTGTTAAAGTTACTGTTTAAAGTTTGTAAGAGTTGTGTACCTTTAGCTGTCGTTTTGATGTTTGATTGAAATTTACAAATACCGTTTTAGTAGTGGGTTAATTCACTTTCTTTAGTTAGTATGTTGTAAGTAATGTTCCTGAGAGAGCGAAGTGCTGTTTGTTGAGTCAGAAGAATTAGCGCGTGAAAAGTGTAGTTAGGTCAAAGTTTTGACTGGCGTGGATTCATTTAGCATCTCTCCAGGGTTGAAGTTCTGACTGTTCGAATCGAATCGAAACACTAACTTCTATTTATTGAGTTCGCGGTCTCAAAACCGGCTTCAAAGTGGGGCGCAGCAAAAGGTATTTTTGCTCAAACTTGCTACAGTTTTAAGGTCTCAGCCAATGAAAAACCTAGTTTGCTGAAACTAAGATGCTGATTAGTTAAGAGGTGATTATGCGTGAAAAGTGCATTATCACAGAGAGGTGAGAGGTAGGTTTGGAATATTCCATCAACTGTTATTATCATAAATAAAAATAAAATATAAAATAATAATAATAATCAAAATTATAAATAAAATAAAATTTAAACCTCGTTTAAAATAAACAAATAAAAATAATAAAATTACTCCCAGCATGCAACAGGGACTGTTCCTGCTGGAAGTAAAGACATCCCACCAAAAGACAACACGTGTTTAAACGCCCTTCGTGATAGGACTTCATGTGATATTACGGAGTGACTTTCTCCCTTTGTAGCATGAACATTATCACAGTTGTAACGTAAAATACACAATTACATAAATAAAATTGTATGAAATTACCATGTTTTTTTTTTATATTGTTATGTACGTTTGTTTGTTCTGTTTTTCCTCGTGAACACAAGCTCAAACTTATGACCACATGGTATGAGAGAATATACGTCCACAACATGACTGGACTAGGCTTCAAAGGTGAAGTTTATTGTGGGTTAGACATTATTTTGTTTGTTGACAAGATCGAATAGTATTATGTTATGGAATCCTTCATACTTGCCCTTCACCCCATACGGGAAGATGCACTCTTCCCCAAATTAACCTTTAACCAATCATCACTTCACTTTTCCAAAACTTAACTTAATGTAGCCAGTTGAGACAAATCCTTTTTTCCCGTGCAGTTGTCTGGAGCCTACAAAAAAACCTGAAAATCTATAAAAAGGCATCGCTTAATTCAAGTTACTCAGACACTGAGTTACGAGAGATGCCAGCAGACTCCACGCGTGCCAACACACTCACTCAACAACCACTACCAGCTTCTCAGCAATTCAACACAACGATCTGCCGCGTGAACAAACTTAACTTACAATTTACTAAAAAATGTGACATTAGCACTACAAAATAGTAATTGTATATCTAATCAACTTTTGCATATCAGTCAAAGGCACACAACTCCTCTTAACTTAAATCAACACTCACCATTGTCACACACATACACACTATTATTTGAACCCATACAACTGACACTTTATCTTACAGAAATCAAACTGTTTTAATTTCACAAACAAACCTAAACCATTGACATTCATTCAACAAACCTCTGCATATACACTCTTTACAATCTCATTTCACTTGCCACATTTAACAATCTACCTATCATCATTTTGTGTATGCCAAATTAAATTCATGTTATTGTTGAAATCTATAACTACGTGGTTTTTCCTTGATTTCTTCAAGTTGTATTGGCTTCATATGTTCGTTTAATTTATTTGTTGTGGATAAATGCATACTGTACACGCACATTTTAGGCCTTCACACAATTTCACCTTCTGACACATCTTACTTAGCATATATTCCGTAACAATGTCTTGTGGATATATTTATGTGACGTTGCACTGAGTTTACTAAGCGGGGAGGGCTTCTTGCAAATCAGTGAAGTGGCAGGGAGGACCACTACGTTGGTTCATATACCACCAAACTCTTCTCCGTCTCCTTTTTTTTGTCTGTCCGGATGTGAATTTATAGGTTGGTAATTATCCAAAGTTGGATGACAGGATTTTCTCGATCCTGGTTGGCTCGGGGCGGGGGAGGGGACAAGGCAACAATACTGAAGCAATGCATGTATATATTCATACATATATTTACATAATGACAAACATTTATCAACACAACATACAAAATGAATAAAAGAGCAACACAATCATAACTATAATAAAAAATGTCTTTCTCTTTCTGTCATAAAGTTTATATCTATATAGCCTGGCCAAGGCTAACGTCCTCACATAGTTCCTCTTTTCTTTTATCTTTATATATATATATATATATATATATATATATATATATATATATATATATATATATATATATATAGGATCCTTTTTTTTCTTCTTTAACACATGTGCATTTACAGATCTTCTCTTTCTCTTTTTTTTTCTTGGAAAATAAATTGAGTCACTAGGGTTTCGTTTGTTCTATTTTCCTTCTCTTTTTCTTTTATAAGGCCCGTTAACCTTTGCATAGGATATAATTTCAGAAATGGCAGTACTATCTTATTCCCTTTTCTGGGGTGGGGGGGATTTGTCTTCTTTTGGCGAGTCTTCTTACGGGGCTCTGGGTGTGCCTCGGAGTCATGATATCTTCGGCCCTGCCTCGGCGAACATCGGCTCATAACTGATTTTTAACTTCAACAATTTGCCCCACGTGGGTCGCTTTTTGGCGCCAACATTATCCCTCTTCTCGGCTGACCTCCATACACACTAACCCAACTGGCTGCACACTATTCGCGAAGAGCGAGTGGGGATTTGTTTCTCTCTCCTCGTTCGCCTAGGGTTTGCATGGAGAGGACATGATAACTTCTACCACTTCCTTTCCCCTCCCTCAACGGCCGCCACACGACTGACCTCCGCTGTCCGTGGCCGATGGGTTGCAGAGAGGGTGGGGGTGTCTCCCCATCTTGCCTTCTACGACACCTCGTCACAATTAGTAGAGAATCATCTGTCTTTGAAATAAGCAGAATTTTGTGGTAAAATATTTTTCAAAGGACCACTTTCCAGGAACTTAAAAAAATGTCGCTGAGAGGAGATCCCATCAGTATATCAAATTTTTGTCTATGAAAATTGTTGCCAAAGATGAAAAAGCATTGATTTGTGATTAAATGTTAAATGTCACATTTTTATGATGTTATGTGTAGTGATAGGTTATTTTGTTTTAGTTAAGTATGTCTTTAGTAAATTTAGATATTTCTTTACAGGAACATTTGCATATAAATATTTCATGTCTAAACTAATCATATATTTGTTTGTGATGTCTATTTTTTTAAATTTTATCTAAGAGATCACCAAAGTTTTATTTGTATTTTTAGTGTTTAGTGTTGATGGAATCATCCGTATTTGTTACTCACCCCCGTGTAAAAATACACTCTTCTGCCAAACCCATCCTAACCAATCAGCACTTCACTTTTTAAATCTTGACTTCTCATTGGTCGAGACAGTACAAAAAGTTTAGCAATTCTCTACAAATCTGTTTTCCCGCTCAACGCTTTGGAGCCGGTTTGAATCACAGAAAATAAATAAATAGGGTCGTTTGATCCGATTCAAACAGTCAGCAACATAATCTTCATCAGATGCTAAACTGTAGAAAAAATAAAATTGAAGAAGAACTAAAGGGAAGAAAAAATAAAATGTTTTAGAGAGAGATATAGTGTCTCTTGTGTGTCGGTGTGTAGGGTGATGTTAAAGACCCAAATTTAAATGAAAAATTAAATTCTCAATCAAATTTAAATTTTACCCGTATACGATCTTAAAGTAATATATTTAAATTAATACAATTGGAAAAAGCTTGTGTTTTGGTTATATGAAAGTTGACGAAGTGTGAATTAAGTATGTTAATGAATTACAGTTCAGCAATGTTCAATTGTTGAAGAAATGTTCAAATAGGATAAGAAAGGAAAATTTATCAAAAAGGTAATTTAGGTAGTAAATATGCGAGATTAAAGTAGGATTTGTTTTCTTATTCTTCCAGAGTTGTTTACCTTGGACTGTCTGTTTGTCTTTTGTTGAAATTACAATTTCTATTTAGTAGTGTAAATGAACACTTTTTAAGAAAGTTGTAATGGATTTAGAGAGAGAATGATGTTGGTGGTTGAGTCAGAAGTTGACGTGCGAAAAGTTTCTTAAGTCAAAATAGTGACACGCGTGGATTCGTGTGGCATCTCTCTGAAGCTGAGTTACTGACTGGTGAATTGGACTGAAATTTGTCCTTTTATTTGTTTTGGGAAGTCAAAGTAGGCACCAGCGAGCTTGGCGGGAAAGTAGATTTTCGACAATCGATACACATTTTAGTGTCGTCTCGACTAATAAAAAGTCGAGTTTCGCAATGTGAGGTGTTGACTGGTTAAAACTGATTCTAATAGAAGAGTGTATTTTTCACGGAGGTAAGTAGAAAATATGGACGATTCTATAAATACCCCCTCCAGTTAATGGTCAACGTAGTTTGGACATCAATATGTATAAAAGGTAGTATACTTCGCTGGCCAATGAACGCACCTGCCGGACCTGGTCCGTGTAGGTGGGTTAATTTACGGTTCAGGCGTAGAAGATGGATGTTTGTACGAAGTTTCTGAAACAGGTGTTTGCTGAGTGGTCATAGGTCTGTCGTCATTATTGATGTAAGCTGGTTTTAACCGGTCAGTACTGACCGTAGTTTGTTTTCCGGCGAGATCTATAACAATGGAAGAGTGTATTTTTCACGGAGGTGAACAGAAAATATGGACGATTCTATAATGGCTTATAGAGCAACACCTATGTCAGCTCACCTCAAATCGCTGGCAGAATTACTCAACAGTCGACCGATGAGAACACCCCTTGTCTCCAAACAACATCCAGGAGATGAACACATTCGGGACTGTTTGCATCAAAGTAGAGACCGAATAAAGGCATGTCATGACAAGCTGAACCAAAGGCAGCATGCATCGCTGTCAGCATGTCTACACACAGGACCAAAATACGAAACTGTGGAAACCAGGTGTCATTGTGCAAGCCACCAAAGACCCGAGATCATACCTGGTGAAATATCATAATGGGAGTATACCATGCAGGAACCGACAATTCCTCAGACCTGTCAGGAGAGAGTCGACTAGATCTAACCTCAATGTTGATGGCAACCACCCACAGACAAGACCAAACTCACACTCACCAAATACCAAGATGAAAACAACACAAAACACCCAGCTGCCACCACAAACAAAACAGCATAATCCTCATCTATGCCATTCATACAGAACACTAAAACCACCACGGAGATTGAAACTCTGAAACAAAAAAAAATAAGGTCTTTATTTCAGGTATTTCATTGAAACACAGACTGAACTGAGGAGTATTAATATTACCTATGTAGTACTAACCAACTAATCTTGAATAAAGAAAGGAGATGTTGTATTACCTAGTAATCCTTTTAACAGAACTCCCCAGAAGTAGGAGCAATTAGCTCCCTTAGTCACTAACGGCACTAACCCTCTTTCTAATATTGACCGTCATGGAACAAACACGTGGACAGCTTCGCTCGTCGTCTTGTCTCTGTGTCATAAGGGAATCCCGGAAAATGAAACATGAAGAGCTAATTGTATCAGGAAGGTGAGTTAAAATTTTGGGTAGGGTAACGATTAGTTTGTTTTAGGTGTTGCCTATTCCTGATATAATGGGTTTCATTGGCATGTCCGGTATATGTATTTTTCGTAATCTGTAAAGTGTGGGAGTTTTTTAATTGTGTTCGATGAGTACGATGAGCCAGAAATTGTCTCCATTCTGAAGTAATTTCTTCTTTTCATTTTAGAATTTTATTCTCAGGATTTTATGTTCTTTTGGTTTTTTGTAGGTATTCTTTTCATCGAAGATAAGTTTTCATTTTGTCTTTATTCATATTGTCCTTTTACATATATACTCTATCATAAATTTATATATATAATAAATAGCACAAAATTGTGATGTGCATGAAACTGAGAGTTGTACCAAACAGTGAGGAACAAAATTATTATTAGTGGAAATTGCTGATATCCCATGACAAGTAGATAGTGTGATTGCTGGAAGGTCCATCTACAAAACTCTAAAGTCGGGATGCTAAGTGACAAATTTTATATTTGTATTAATTATATTGATAGAATCGTCCATATTTTCTACTCACCCCCGAGATAAAATACACTCTTCCATCAGAATCAGTTTTAACCAACCAACACCTCACATTGCAAATCTCGATTTTTTATTGGTTGAGACAACACCAAAATGTGTAACAATTGTCGAAAACCTATTTTCGCGCCAATTTCACTGGAGCCTATTTTGGATTCCAAAAACAAATAAAAAGGACCATTTCAACCCAATTCACCAGTCAGTCACTTAGCTTCAGAGATGCCACACGAATCCACGCACGTCACTATTTTGACTTAAGAAACTTTTCGCGCGTCAACTGCTGACTCAAACACCAACATTATTCTCTCAAAATTCACTTACGACTTTCTAAGAAAATGTGTTCTTACACACTACTAAAATAGAAATTGTATTTAACAAAAGATAAATACAGAACAATCCAAGGTAAACAACTCTAGAAAATTAAGACAGTTATACTCTACTTTAATCGCGCACACAAACTACACAAATTTCTGTATATGTAATATTTTCCATTTTACTCTATTTGACCAGTTCTTTAACACATGAACAATTTTGAACTGTAAATCAATAAGACACCCAATTTATACATGGTCAATTCTTGCATTATCAAACCACAAGTTTTCTAATTGTATATTAATTGTACATAAATGTCTGTTGTTTTTATTGAAACCTAAATTACCGTTGTTTCTTATTCAATTGCCTTGTGATTGATTCGTTTTGAATACCTATATTCTATATTGTTGTGGACTAATATGGTGAACATGCCCGTAAACTAACCATCTTAATATAAAAACCTTCTGATAACAAATTCAAACTCATAGCAATCCCAACAATATAGCTGGACCCATGAAAAATTTCACGGATAATTTAAATATCGTCCAATGAATATTTATCGATTAATAAAAAAAAGTTTGATAATTTGCACTATTTTGGTTAATAAAAAATTATATACTTTTTCATATTTAATAATATAAGTTTAAGTTATTGTATGAAAGTATATATGAAATATATCCATTACAGCACTTCTATAAACAATATGGAATCGTAAAGGCTGATCCTCATTTATGGCGTTTTTTCACTGTTGAACTCGGTTTCTCATATTCTGTAGATAAGCTTCTCTCTCCTTTGGATCCATGTCATTTCTTCTATCTTGATCTCTGTTTCTTCTATCCTGAAGATAAAGTTCTCTACTGTTGGTGCATATTATTTCCCCCTTCTTGCACTTGTTCCCGATAACGGTCACGGATTGTTTTCCTCTTTTCTGCTTGTAACTGTTGTCATTGTCTTCTTGCTACCACTCTTTGTTGACTTATATTCTCTCTTCCATTTTTAAGAATGATTGATTCAGTAATTATAAAACCACCTAGGTGATATAAGAAAACAGAGACAATGTCTGCCATATATAAAAGTTTTTAGTGTTATTTGATTGTATCTTGTTTTAAATTTACTAAGATTTCAATTTTATATGCTAAAACTTAGAATATACCATCAATTTACAACTTACCTCAAGAGAGTAATATAAAATATATATTTTCTTCTGAGAAGAGACCACCGTTGACCAGATACTTGGAAGTTGAATTATTTCTCTTAGATTTTTATTAAAAAATAGAAGCGGTTTGTTCCTATTTTTAAATATATGTTTAGCATTCTGCTACCACTTTCTTTCAGTGCCATTTTTTGTACAAACTAAACACCAAAGTGGATCACAGAGCCTTGAATATTTCTCTGACTCCTGATTGGTCAATTAATGCCAATATCATGCTTTCGTCTACATCCGCAAGGTTAAAATTAATTTACTGCCCAAATCTGGTTATGTGTTCTCGAGACGGTCACGTGACATACAACATTATAAATACCTGGACATATCTTCAACTCTCTCTCTCTTTTCCTTCTCAGACCCACAACAATGTAGTTCAGTGAAGAACCTGTGTTTGTCCATTATGGAAAGACGCCATGACACACGGACATACGTACGTTCGAACGTGTACATTTCTTAACTCATCTTATTCACTCCTTCAACTACAAGGACACAGAAACTTATCAACTTCTATTAGTAAAATTTTCATCAGCAGATCAAATAATACTTCTCGATTTCCAAATGAAAACTACATTTTCTCTCAATCAACTCATTTTATATTGAATTTCATACTACAACACCTTCTTATCAAAGAACATTCTTTCCATTGAAACTTGAACTGAAATCTTTTTTCTTTGAGTCCAGATAAAAAATATACCTTCCTTAAAGTCTTATCTAATTCAAATAACATTTACAAGTAAATAATTCCTGCAATATTATTAATTATAAATGCTACATATTAACATACAGTTTGTGTACAATTGAACAAACACTTTTGCCTGCCATAAAACAATTTTTGGTGTGATAAACATCAATGTAACAATTTACAACTCAGTTTAAATTACCTGAGTAAATTCATTCTTCAGTTTTGTATATTGTTGATATAAAAATGTTTTCTTATTTCTAGAAAAGATCGTTGTTTTATATTTTGGTTTTGACAGTCTTGTGCCATGCAAATAATAGTTTGTGGAGATGTTAATTTTGTCCATGCAGCCAAACTAAAATTATCCATCTAATCAAAAATATATTCAAACAAACTAATTACTCCGCAACATTCGTGTTCGAATCTTCCACGACAGCCTGTTAACCCCCGCTGGGAAATGCACTCTTCCTGTTATGATTATCACCAACACCATATATAACAAGCATTCATTGGTCAATCACCTCCAATCTAGCTCGCTGATTGGTCAGTTTCGACTAATCAAATAGCCTGCACGCGACAAGTCTGTTTTGGCGCCAACTAAGTGTGATCCTGTCACGTGGTACAACGTATTATAAAAACCAAACACGTGTGGTTCTCTGCCTCTCTTTTTCTCACTCTCTCTTGGACACTCTCTTCGTCGATCTCTTCGCGTCTCATCTCCGCTGCCAAAATGTGACCCTTAAAGAACTGTTTTGACTAATGCAGTCAGTCGTAAAAGAACTTTACAGCAATCACGCAAGTACATTCTGAACTTATACCAACTGGTACAATACACAATTCCAAACACTCAACATACTCATTCTTCTAAACTACAATTTAATAGTAAATCTAATCCTCATGAGCTCAAGTAAAAATATTTTCTAATCAAAGAGACGTATCTCCGTCTAACCTTTCAGTTTACAATACATGCATGTACACCAAATACTTAATAAATTCAATTGTTATGTTTCGAATCATTATTTTTGTCTTTTATTAATTGTTGTGGATGGAAGATTATGAACACGCACAATTGTAAGCCTTCTGATCATTCAAACCTTCTGATATCTCTTAACATTTTCACACAAACCGCAACAAAGTTACTGTGCGAACCTACTTACGCACAAACACAAAATCACATGTACAATGCCAAACGATCATTGGCTTTAGGGGAACGGGCCCTGAGTACGATGGCGAGTGTTGAGAAGGCTGATGTAAGTTGCGTGTTGAAAGGGCTGTTCCCCACAATTATTTATTTTGTTAGGAAAGGTGTGGAAATTATTAGCAATGGTGAAATACAAAAAAGGAACATTGAGTTAAAAACATAACAATTGAATTTATTAGGTATTGAATTTACGTGCATGTGAACTAAAAAGTGGGACTGAGTTGCGTCCCTTAGATTAGGTAAATATTTGTGTCTAGACTCATAACGAAAGAGTTATAATTAAATGCAATTTAGAGGTTTAGTTTGTTGCATGTTAGAAAATTGTCTATGTTGCATGTTGGTGAGAGTTCAGAGATTTACTTGCATGTAGTGTCGTAAAGTTCTTGAAAGTCACATTTTGGCAGTGGTGTTGAGTGACGAAGAGAAGTTAGGTTCGAGAGTAATTTTACTTAGTGAATATATTCTTGTTCACTTTAGGTAAGTAAAGTTTGTTTTAAGTTCGAAAGTTCTTTAACGTCTGACTGCGTTAGTCAAGACGGGAGTTCCTTGAGCGTTACATTTTGGCAATGTGTGAGCGGTCGAAATTGGTTGTCGTTGTGGTTTGCTCGGGTCTGGTCTGCTCGGGACTTCTCCGGACCACTCGCCGTGACACGTGTTCTTGGGTTTTTATACCATCTAGTAGGCTCCAGGAAGAATGGCGCGTAACATGATCGTGCGCGTGGGAGCGATCTGATTGGTCGATACTGACCAATCAGCAGGCTAGATTGACGGTGATTAACCAATGAATGCCTGTTGATTATCTGCAAGTACGACTTTGGTAAAATCATAACAGGAAGAGTGCATTTCTTAGCAGAGGGTAAACTGGCTGACGTGGACGAGTCTACAGGCTAATAAATCACTAATACATTTTCTACAGGCAATTTACAAATCGTAGTAACGCGACAATTTTGGAATTGCTTTATTTTTTAAGTAGTCAAATTTGTGCACTTTTGGGAGAAGTGGCTCACAGAAGCTTCCTTAAGTCTCCCCAAAGCTCACTCGCTGATTGATTGATGCCAACCAATCAGATCTTTCCCGCGCAACGAATATAGTCGCTTATTTAAGCCAAGATTTTTCTCATCTCAATTAGTGAGACCTCAACTGTTAAACGAATCTACGACTGTTGGAACTCCAGTTCTAACCATGCGCCAACCTTCTCACTCACACACACACACACACATGCTGATGATAATTTGTACACCTTCACTAAAAACTTCTTTTGACACAACAATACTTTTCAACAGTAATATCACAAGAACAATCATATCATGAAACACTCATGAACATTTATCCAGTGAACTTTAAACCAAATAATTATCTTGTAGAGAACCGAGGGGTGAAGATGAAAAGAAAACACGTGCATTTATTTTTCCTGCTAGAAGAAGATCCAGCTACAAGAAAATGGCGGACTTGAATTAAGTCCAACTGAAGATAAAGATGACAAACAAGACCGATATATATATATAAACAAAGATCGCCTCCATCGACTCGTTATTTTCTGCGGGTGACGAGCTTGGCTCTTCAACCCGTCTTTTTTGTATTTGGTCAATATGTTTTCTGTGGGTAAATGTTTCGCCTTTTGTATACATCACATTTCCTAGTCTGTTAATTACTGCATTTGGTTCCTCATAAGCTATATTGTTACCGAAATAGACCCATTCTTGTTTGAATGATTTCTTGAGTACTGTCGGTGTATACCGGTTTATATTTATTTTTTCCTTCGTCCTCTGAATAAATTCATCCTTTTTCGCTTCTTTTCTTATCTCTCGCAAGGTCACAGGTAGTTTCTTTACTGCCTTGTATAACTCTTTACGGTTTTCATCTGTGGTAGCAAATGGCGCGTTTCGCTTCTTTTTACATACTGGTTGAACATTTTCTTTCAATTCAATTCTAGCTGCACCCTTACAAAACGAGCTGATAGGTGAATCACATACGTCGAACTTTTGCATACAGTCTGTACCCACTAGATTTTCTGTATCTTTCATTACGTATATCTTGAGTTTTTTTTGCTTTCCCGTGAAATTTAACATTTAGGATTATTTCTCCTTCGAATTTTATACGCTTTCCTGTCACTGACTTAGCAATTTTTTGTGTATGTATGGTTGGTTGGTCTGTTAAGCTTTTTCCATGTCTGCAGGTTAATTATCGTTAGATCGGAACCCGAGTCAAGTTGCAATTTTATCTTTTTATTTAAGATTTCAAGTTCCACATATTTCCTTATGTTGGTATTGTCTTCGTCATGCATCCTAGTAGCTCTTATCCTACTAGTAGCTTTTCTGTTTCTACATTGGGATGCCTATGCCCCATTTTTCCACACACAAGACAGTTTTTATATTTAAAACGGCAATCCTTATTCCAGTGTAGTCCTCCACATCAATAACATGCAGATGGGAGGGGGCTTATATTTGCTTCGATTTTCGTCATAATTTGCCATATATGTTGTACTTTTTCCCTTATTATAGAATTTTTGTTTTCTTTCCGGGGAGGGTGAAGAACGTAAACTTTTGTTTAACTTACGTATATTTGATACTCCTGACTCCTCAATGTTCTTCGAGTCTTTCTTTATACTCAGGCATTTTTGGCAATCTTCTAATAATTGTTGTAGTGTTAGTCCAGGTTCATTTTGTAGTTTTGAAAGCATTCTTTTGCGCATTTCACTATCTTTTTCTGAGACTAACCCTTGAACAAAGATGAGACACTTGAAATTGTCCGGTGTTAATTCTGCCAACTTGAAGTCGTCGCAATGTTTATTCACGATTGCGGCAAACGTGGAATAGTCCACATTTTCGCCCTTTACCGGGTTAAGACATTTCCACCTTTGTGAAAGAGTGACGTTTTTGGACTGAAAAGCTCTGTAAGACATGTAACTGCTTCGTCAAACGTTAATTCGTTCGTCTTTTTTGGTAAAATGTAATCCACAAATTTTGTGTATTCCTCAGTTCCTAATTTTCTGAGCAACAGACGTAGCTTCTTTGCTTCTGTCCAGTTTTGACAATCGATGTTAAAGATGTCTTCGTAACGTTTGAAATAATCCCCAAAATTTTTATCCCTTCTAGGGAGTAATTGAATGTTTCTATCATATTCCACACTGCGTCTTGGGAAAAAATCGCCTCTTTTTTTATATTTTGTTGTTTGTTACCCGCTACTTTGGAAATTTTTGTTGACCGAGATTTAACATAAGTGTGAGAGGTCACCTTTCCAGTGACTTCGGTGGTGAGATTCTTGTTTTGAGTGTTTTTTGGAAATCTTTGTTGACAGAGATTTAACATGAGGTGAGAAGAGGGCTTGCAACGACTTCGGTATTAGAGATGATATGTTGTTTTAATGTCTGGGGTCGGTGGCCTGTGGATGGGGCGGTCGGAAAATTTATGGCCCCATTGTCATGGAATTTGGCAGCTGAAAGCGAGTCCGTTGTATCAGAAGATTTTGTCTTCAGTCAGAACTTTATCCTCGTGCGATACGGACGTCTTTATTCTGGCTCCGTGGTGAACTACTATAGTTGGCCACGTATAATGTTACCTTAAATAATTCGAATTACAGTATCGAATTATTTGCCTTTAAATATTATAGAATTAATTTATTTAGCTTTTAATAGCTATATTACTGATTAGTTTATGGATGGGAACAGGGGAGAGTGAGTTTACGCATCGAAGGGCTTTGTTGGAAGATTTAATTGGCTTCGGTAGAATTCCGTAGCTAATATTCGTTTATATTTAAAAAAAACTTTGAAGAGAAGAATTTAAATGGCTTCGGTAGAATTCCGTAGCTAATATTCGTTTATATTTGAAAATCCTTAAAGAGAAGATTTGTTCAGGTAGAATTCCGTAGCTACAATTTTTTTATTTGAGAATTTGGAAGAAAAGATTTGGTTAGCTTCGGTAGAATTCCGAAGCTAAAAGAAGTAATTTTATTCCTTAGAAGGGGAATTGTTTCATTTGATTTGTTTGTTGATTCGGAGAATCAACGTTTTTATTTGTTTGACGGAGTCAATCGATGCCAGGAATTCCGCCCCTGTTCACGTTCTTTATATTAAAATAAGATTTAAAAGAATAAGATTTAAATGAATTCCAAAGCTAAAGTTTTAACATATTTTGAAAGATATGCTTCATGGAATAAGTTTTTAAGATCCTAGACTAGGTTAGGATTTGTGTTTTTTCAATTTACCCTTTCAGCTCCAGAGGAAGTGAAAAAGAGTCTCATAGAAAGAAAAGAAAATATTTGAAGAAAGAAGACACAAACAGAAGAAATTGAATTGATTGTAAAAAAAAGAAAATGCTTTAACAATATTGTTTGTTGTAAAGAAAAAGTTGAATGATGTTTGCGTTGTCTACTTGCTGACAACATTGTTTTGTAAGTAAAAATCCTTTTGTTCATTTTTGTTTGTTACCCACGTAGCATATGGACCAATATGCATGTAATTATGATTTGTTGAAATAAATGTTTGGTTTGTGAACACTCACGGTATAGTTGTTTATAATATCGTCTGCTTCATTGAGTGGGTATGTTGTTGATTTCCTTTGAAGAAGCCGAGAAAGAAATCGGGAGTTTAGTCCTGTGTGTTATTTAGTGTATTAAATTGTAATTTAAATATATTGCTTTAAGATCGTATGCGGGTAAAGTTTACGTTTGATTGACGGTTTAATTTTTCATTTAAATTTGGGTCTTTGACATCAACCTTCACACTGACGCACAGGAGACACGATCTCTCTCTGTAGAAAGTTTTATATTTTCTCCACTTTATCTCTTCTTCAATTTATTTTTATTTTTATTTTATTTTTTTTTTTTTTTTTTTTTCACACTACCTTTAATATTAGTTCCTGCGTTTGTAGTAATTGTTTTTGCCATTTTTCTTCCATTCTTTTCTGGAGTTGTAATTGTTGTTCATTTTGGATTTTACAAGTTCTACTAAAATATTTTTAAAATCCTCCATGATAAAAGTCTTACGAAAAACTCGCTTTTCCGTATTTTACTCCTCGTAAATCTTTTGTCGCCAAGTTGTTGTGGACACTGGCAAAAAACGGCAAAGGAGATTTTTTTTTCTGTGTGAGTTCGAATACCTCGTCGTCAATTTGTTGTGGACAACGAGGGAGAATTTTGTTTCGATTTCCTTCCCGTGTGAGTTTGTTGGGAGTGTGTGAAGATGTTAAGAGATATCAGAAGGTTTGAATGATCAGAAGGCTTAAAATTGTGCGTGTTCAATAATCTTCTATCCACAATAATTAGTAAAAGACAAAAAATAATGATTTAAAACATAACAATTGAATTTATTAAGTATTTGATGTACATGCATGTGAACTGAAAAGGTTAGACAGAGTTGTGTCCCTTAGACCAGGTAATAGTTGTACCTAAGCTCATAAAGAATAAGCTGATTGTTAAAATGTAATTTAGAAGATTGTACTTGCGTAAGTTGATGTACAGTTCTTTACTTATTTATTAGTGAATATTTCTGTTCACTTTAGGTAAGCAAAGTTTGTTTTAAATTCGAAAGTTCTTTAACGTCTGACTGCGTTAGTCAAAGACGGGAGTTCCTTGAGCGTTACATTTTGGCAATGTGTGAGCGGTCGAAATTGGTTGTTGTCGTCGTTATGGTTTGCTCGGGTCTGGACTACTCCGGACTGCTCGGTGTGACACGTGTTCTTGGGTTTTTATCACGTCTCATAGGCTCCGGGAAGAATGGCGCGTAACATGACAATGGGGCCATAAATTTTCCGACCGCCCCATCCACAGGCCACCGACCCCAGACATTAAAACAACATATCATCTCTAATACCGAAGTCGTTGCAAGCCCTCTTCTCACCTCATGTTAAATCTCTGTCAACAAAGATTTCCAAAAAACACTCAAAACAAGAATCTCACCACCGAAGTCACTGGAAAGGTGACCTCTCACACTTATGTTTCACCTTCTTTTTTACTGTCAATCCACTCATCAGACTAGCAAATGTAATCCACCCAAAAAAGAAACAAACAATGGCCCTTGCTCTTAGCATCTCGCTTTTTATGTCCCTCAAGCACTTATAAATTGCGCCCCAAGAGTGGCCATATTTTCTTTTCAGCACTTTGTATGCAAGACACGTCCATGCTCATTTCAGTCTCTGAAGTAAGTCATTTCTTTCATCACAACACCTATTACTACTACACTGTCCCCTGATCTCATGATCACATATGATACAACCAGGGGGCAGTCTCTTGTGTAGAGTGCTTCTTCACAGGGGTATAGCTACAGGGTTTTCATCAGACGAGTCATCAGAAGAAGAGGTGTTGGCTGCATCTATGATGGGTGCTGGCGTATCCGGCATTTTTCCAACAGTTATAACTCTTTCACCCCCTGAAGACACGTCAGAGCAGTCCATCGGAAGGCCTGGTCCAACCATAAGCCACAGATCTTTGACATGGTATGGCATTCCAGCAATCATGGCATTCTGTACGCTAATAACACTGGTGATCTTGTATTTAGTCGTACATCGCCCATGGAGGACCTTTACCCACACTTGGTTGCCCGTTTTGAAGACAACCCGCCGTTGGTCAGGTGTTGGTGCTAACATTCAATCAATCCCTTTCAGCCGTATGCGATAGCGATCATATTGGCTGGTGCTGTAGTGGGGGATACGTCATCCTTTGGTGTGACGTTGTGCCAGTACACTGTTTCTGATATAGCACACTGTTTTCTGGCGGCGATCTTTTTCACAGTCCTGTGGCGTCACTCAATGATGCCATTACCTGAGGGAACGTGCGCACAACAGAACCAGAGTCGGACTCCCCACTCGTTCAGGAAATTTTTAAACAAGCTGCTGTGAAAGCTAGTGTCGTAATTTCAGCCGGCAGGCTCCATTCGCAAAACAGTGCTTTCAACAGGCAGATCACACTTGCTGCATCCTGCCGGTGGAGATGTCGTTAGATGGTAAACCGTGTGTGGCCGCAATCAATTAATATAAAAAAATGGGCTCCCTTATAATGGGTAATGTCCATCGCTACCCAGTGTCATGTCTCTTCAACATCCAGAGCACCCTCTGGCCAGTGCACAGGTGATAGGTCGAATGACTGACATTCCTCACACTCCCTGACGACGGTTCTCACAGTTGCCTTGGGCACTGTAGGGTCAATCTGTTTTACGTAGTAGAGTGTCCACCTCACATCAGGATGGCTGCTCTGTTGGTGTATAGTTCTGATTTGGTCAGACCCAACTGAGCTCATGGATGCAGTGCGAGTAGGCTGTACGGGCTCAGTGTTCCTCCTAATTGCATCAATCCACCTCTGAGGCACTCTCATCAGTTGATCTGCTTTGTTTTGGATAGATTTAACCAAGGTCACATCCTTTGATAACGCATATTCGTTCACCAGTTTCATCAGCGTGTCGAGTTGTTGTCAGATGGGCATCTCGCTCACTCCTTTTGTTCTCACTCTGGCCCTCCCCGTGAGGGTGTCTGACACCCATTTATGGACACAAGCAGGATCTGTGAACAGGTGCAAGGTAGTCGCCTTCCAGAGGATTGCCACATTCACCCCTTTAATAATGGCATCAAGTTCTGCAAGGTTAATATGTTGGGAGTCCTTTTCTGGCCGTCACTAACAGGCATCCTCTACCACAATCCCACCACATTCCAATGACACACCGGTAGCCAGAGAGCTTGCATCGACCTATACACTGAAGTCTTGACCATCGACACACCATTTGCCACGTGCCAGGTCCTCCTTGTGCACTCTGGTGAGAACCTCCTTGATTATGGTGTTGAGAGGGGCATCGTCAACTTTGTTGTCCCAACTAGCAGTAACCTCGGATGCTCTCTGCTTGATAAAGGCCATGGCCACACAAAGCCATCAACCAACAGGAAGATGTCCAACCAGCTTGCCGCATAATGAAAATACGTTGTGTCGGGTGACGACACGAAGCATTTCCAGTAGAGTGTGTGATGCTCCCCCAGACCTGTAGACCAAGCACACCATCCTTTAGCTTCTATGGTTCTTTGCTCCTGTGTCCAAATCTGTCGAGATATTCCTTCACACGTGCTGTGGGCAGGGCATTCTCATCCACGTATATGCCATCAATGTAGGCAGATGTTGCCCGTTGTATGCATTCGACTTTCGTTAAAATGGTGTCAACAATTATCTGCATGATGGATGGTTCCACATTAAGTTCAAATTCCATACGAGTCAGACAATACCTCCATCCAATAATTAGCATGGTTTGATAGGGCCACACTGATTGGTGCATATGTACTTGAAGATATGCCTTTCAGAGATCTAACACCAACACGTTCGAGCCTGCTCATCACCACTCTCTCAACTTTTGTGTGCATACATCTGCATGAGTTGTGAATGGTCATTCAATTCTTGATAGTCAAGCACAGATCTTACCTTTTCTTTATTCTGTTGGATGACTGCTATCAGTGGGATCAGACCCTTTGGAGGCCCCAATTCCTCTTCTCGGTAAGGCACCAACCACCCATTACTAATCCATGTCTGTAACTCTCTATCTTATTCTGCTCAAGCTCTATCAGGAACATTGTATTCCAGAACTCTGTTGCATAATTTCTCTGGTTGTTGATTACCAGACCACTTCCATGATACCGTCCAGGATTTGGTGTGTTGATCGAATTCTGCACTAAAATTAGGTTCTTCCAATTTTATTGTAGCACCCAAGGTGAGGGCTGCCTCAGAAAAATGCACCCTGTCTCGCTTGTTGATGTGTACACTGTCCAATTCCTTAATGATGTCCTTTCCTAGGAGGAGGTCAAATCCTAATGGCTTGCTGTTCACCACAAGCACATCCGTCTCAAGGGGATTTCTGTTGGTCACTTTCAATGTGATGCTTCTAACATGGTGGCTAAAAAGGCACTTCCCACCTGCCGTCAAGATTGTGGTGCATTTTTGTCATTTGGGTTGACATATCAACCCACTTACAACGGATGAGGAGCAGCCAGACTCCACCAATGCTGTTCGGTCTATCCCATCAATTTGAGCCTTTATCACAGAGAGCAGCTCTTTTAGTCTATGTGGGGAGAGAATGGTGCTTACTTCTCACTCCTGGCCTCGTTTCCCAGACACCTTGATGCAACGTCCTTTTTTTTGGCACCGGTAGCAGCGTATCTCTGAGAGCATCCTTTTCGCTTTGTCGCCTTGCCTCCCCTCCCTAGGCTTCCGGCAGTGCATAGTGAAGTGATTAGGTCCTCTGCACTCATAGCATTGCAATCCATCCTTTTACTCGGGGGGGGGGTGAAGGTGGGTCTACAGGTACACAAGGGAGGACCTGCTCCAATGTCATATCTTCCATCCTTGAAGATGCCCACAATTGCTGTCTAACATGACTAGGAAGTCCCGAGACAAACGCACAAGTCAGCTCTCAATCGGGCAGACTTCCTCCAACCAAACGTGCCAGGTTCTGCAAATCACCCTATGGTTTCTCCAGGACATAAACAATGAGATATAAACATGTCAAATGCCACAAAAGGTTCCGGTGTGAAGGCTACGAGAAGGGCTCGTTTCACCTGTTCCAAGTTCTCCCTCTGGTCATGGGACAATCGTTGGTACACCGACAGAGCTCCACCTCTCAATCTTAGTGGTATAATGCACAACGTTGTCCACCCCACACATCTCACACACAAGCTCCACCTGTTCCATCCATTCAGACTGTGTGATCTGATGAAATGCCATGAAATTCCGGATGTCAAATGCCTTGCCTGCCATTACAGGAAATGAAAAGGCAAATGCTGAAATAGCTTGTAGAAAAAATAAATGAGGGGGGTAAAAAAAAAATCAAGTGTGATGTTCACCGGCAGACTGACTCTTCTTCTTTTTCCTCGCTTGCTTAAAAGTAAATGATTCTGGGGCTCTATTTCTTCACCACCACACTGGGCACTTTTCAGTTGACAAAGTCAGTCGCATCCCTTTCACCTTCTTTTTTACTGTCAATCCACTTATCAGACTAGCAAATGTAATCCACCCAAAAAAGAAACAAACAATGGCCTCGCTCTTAGCATCTCACTTTTTATGTCCCCTCAAGCAGGCCAGAATTTGCATATGTGCAAATCCCATCTTGTAGAGATGAAACAAGCACTTTTAAATTGCGCTCACAAGAGTGGCCATATTTTCTTTTCAGCATTTTGCACACAAGACACGCCCGTGCTTGATTCAATCTCCAGGGTAAGTCATTTCTTTCATCACAACACCTATTACTACTTCTTCAGATATATTATTGAAGATATCATCCACCAGAGAGCTGTCAACTCATGAAATTTGAGGAACTTTTATGTAATCAACAGCAAGATTAGGATCTTGTGAAGCTGCTGATGTTCAATTGCCAAGATGTAAGAGCCATGCTACAACTTCTCTTTGATCTACTGTTGTTCTGATGTTTTGGCTTAATCTGTATTGGATGAAAATCAGCCATAGTTGAGAATTTTTAATACAGATTTCAGTGATTGCCTGACGAGTTCCTCTTGGCAATATGGGTAAGACTTAACTAAAATTCCTCCCCCCAGAGCACAACTTTACCACCAAAAACAGCAGCAATGCAGGTGATATCACAGAAGGCTTAATCAATAGCATGAAGAGCAAATGAAGGAATCATAGAAGCCTCATCCAAGACGATCAAATCCAGGTTTTGTAAATAATTTGCATGGTCTGAAGTGGCTGGTACGTTACAAATGCTGGCCTCCATGAATAGGACAGGCAATTTGAACAAACTATGGATAGTCTTTCCACCTGACAGTAGTGCAGACGCAATGCAGACATTGCAGTTGTTCCTTCACAGTTAAAAAATTATGGTATTGAACATATAATTTTACGACTTCCTGGTGCATATACATAGAAACAGGGCACCTCACCTCTCCTCTTCTTATCTACAGATTTATGGGATCCAGATCCTATATTGTTCTCGAAATTTCAAAAGTTAAACAAAACATAAGCTTCAAATTAAATTACATAACTAACGTAATCTGATTGGTTCAAAAACATCACATGGTATGTCGTCAACTATGTCACATGTCTGACCTTAATTTGATCTGATCAAAAATTTTGGCGCAACTGTACCAGTTGCGCCAAAATTTTAAAACATTTTCTGGAGCCTATCACATGACTTATATTGCTTATATAAACAACAAACAATTAAGAAACAGAGTGTGGGGGGAAAATCATCCGAAAAAGCTACACACTACATAACGACATTCATCATAAAATAACTGAAATCCAAATTCACACAAATTACCCTCCAACTTGCAGTCTATCAAACTGGAACATTACCTCACACAATAAAATCTAAAAAAAAAACAAGTTTATTTCACCATTTTAAACAACATTTATAGCTATTGTTTTGTACATTTGTTATATAAAAAATCTATTTATTGTACAATTTCTCTTGTCTGAATTTTCTTGTTTCTTCTTGTAATTACTTTGTGGCATTGTGTCTAATATAAATTAATGAGGGTAATTGACCCTCCACACACATAGATTCAAGCACAGCATTAGCAATCAGTCTCTGTTCATCAGTAAGTATTGCAATGCCTGGTGATAGAGGTCTTCATGATGGTCAAGCTGCAGTACTCCAATCTGGCATCTCAATTGCTAAACAGTTAATGAAATTCTCTGTCAGATTTGTATCAATTAGGTGCAGTTCTGTTTTCTGCATTAAAAACTTGGTGCAAGAAATCTTCAATCATGGATTCCTTGCGACTGGTCCACTGGTGAAGAGCATTTGCAGGGTTCATATACAAGGCAGCAAACATAACACACAACTGTAAGGGTATCCAACAGCCAGCAACTTCTGTCAATGCATGTTCCAGTGTGTCATTGTTTGAAAGAAGAACATATCTCAGGTATGCTGCCTTAAATGTTTGAAAGATTTCTCCTTCTCCAGTGTGCAATTCCTGGAAGCCTGAAACATACAGTAGCAACATTTGCAAGTAAAATTTTTTTCTGTCTCTAGGGCTTACTGTATACATTCTACTGATGATATCCGTAGTCCTTTGCCTTGGTGTCCATGTTCTAGTGCGCTTATTAAACACATAATGCAGTGGAATGTACACATACTTGAAGATATATTTAATGCTTTTCACTGATAAAGAAATTTTCAAAGCCTGTTGAGACATGATGAAACACGAAAATGAAATGAAAGAACTGCAGTCCCAAAAAGCTGAGTTTTCCCACTCAGAGGAAGACAACCCTTAAAACATGTGACCTTTTAACGATATTGTCATTTAGTGGCCACCATAAGAAATTTTCTGAGGACAATTTAATTTTTTAAATTTTATGAAATTAAGTAGGTTGCAACATATGCAAAAAAAAATGTTTACTACAATTTTATGAAAAACAAAGAATGCAAAAATAATTTTATTCATTTCTGAATAAGTCCTGAAAATTACTAATTTGAAATGTGAATGAAATAAAGTCTAAAAATAATTAAATTAAACATTCAATTTAAAATTGAATTCAAGTTTATCTTTCAAACTTTTTTGTTTCAAAATAACTCTAACAAAAAAAAATTAATAAAAAAAAGAAATAGTAAAATAAAAACTAAAAATTATTTTATGAAATAGAAATAATTTGAAAGGAAATTGCAAACTGACATGCAAATTAAAAAATAGGAATTTCAAAGAGAATTTTAATAAGAAAGATAAGTTAAAGTAAAAAAAATTTAAGTTAAAGTAAAAATTATTTTTTCTAGAATTAGGTTCTAATTAGTTAAGTGAAACTAAAGATAGTAAATGGGTTGTAACATATGTAAAATAATTATGTTTACTATAATTTTCTGAAAATAAAGAATGCAAAAATAATTTCCTTCATTTCCAAATAAGTCCTGAAATTTTCATAAAAATCTGACAATTATTTGTTTTTTGCAAGAATTTCCAAATCAATGTATTTTTCACCTGAAAAATCGACACAAAAACACTAATGGGTTGCTGACTTAAAAAAAAGATTTCACAATTTCGAATGTACTAGAAAGGATTAAAAATTTGATAAAATAATCAAAATATTCTTTGGTTTTGCCTCTTAATAATAACAAACATTTTGACAATAAAAATTTGTTTTTATTAAGTTTGGGACCCTTTTCATCATGCTATGTTGTTTTTCAGCAAAAAAGTGGTGGTACATACACAAAAGAAATACAATATATACAAAACACAAAGAAAAAATTGATAAAAATGGGCTGTCAGAGGCAACCTCCATTGCCACTCCTCTAACTGCTTTGAAGTGGGTGATGGTGATGGTGTTTCTTTGAAAATCGCCACCAGTGAAAATGCCAAATACAGATCACTATTGAAGAGTGTGGTGGACTGACAAACTGAGTAATTAACTAAGGAAGGAACAAGCACAATTATAATAAGATAATCAATGTGGAAAACAAGATCTAGCATATCAGTTGATTTTAATGACTTTGTGGATAACATGTATATCGATGATATTCTAGGTTTTAATGACAATGAAAAAAAAGACAAAAAAGATTTGAATGAAGTTTCTCATGTTTTAAATGAAAATAACTGTAAAATAGGTTTATTAATGCACTGTCCAGTCATTGGATTTCCTCAGTTAATGTCAGCACTGATGGCATCAAGCTGACATCCACAAAAATCAATCAACTTATTTCTTTTCCATATCTGAATGATTCCAAAGTTTTACCTTGTTTTTAGGGAATGGTTGTATTTTATCAACACTTGATAGTTAATTTTGCTAACCTAATTTTCCCTTTATTAGAAAAAAATGAGACTATTTCTCAAACATACATTCACACTAAGTGACATAAAAGACAATTCTTTGATAACATACTTCTTTCCATATCTGAATGATTCTGCATCATTTTGGGGGACAGAGTTGTATTTTACCACAGGTTGATAGCTAATTTTGGTAACCTAATTTTACCTTATATATATAAGACTGGAAAGTTCATATGAGAAGAGTTCAATGAAACTTGTTTAGTGAAAGGAAATTGTAGTCTTCACTTGCAATATCAAGTTGTGTTTGGGACTAAAAATGTAGCTTTTAAACTTCTGAATAAAATTTAGTGTAAATAAGTTGAAATAAATTGTTCACCAAAGAGAGATGAATATGAGTAAGAGAATTCTGGAAAGCTGAGAATATGTTGAATCAAAACTTATAGCTCCAGAAGATTTTGAAGTAATATTTCTCACTGGTGAAAAACTGATAAGAGAAAAACTTTTAAGTTAAATTCTTAATTGATATGGTGGCAACATATACTGTTGACTTTCAAAGGGTCTCATTGATAAGAGTTGAAAGTTGTATTGTCTCGGATGGCATGTTTATTGCTGAAGAAAATCTCACTGTTAGAAGTTGATAAATGTCCTTGTTGTTGAAGGAATGAATAGATGTGGTAGATGTGCATACATACGTGTCAGTGTGTGTGTGTGTGTATGCGTGTTTCATTGTATTTGCCCTTAAGGAACAAACGTAATCTAACATTACATCTTGTGTGTGAGAGAAGGCAAAAGATAGGAAGAGTTGAAAATGCCACTTGGTATTTATAATGTTGTATATCACGTGATAGGCTCGAAACACATAGACAGATTTTGGGAGGTAAATTAATTTTGACTGTATGGATGTAGTGGAAAACATGATATTGGCATTAATTGACCAATCAGAAGTCAGAGAAATATCAAGGCTCTGTGATCCACTTTTTTTTACAGATTTTGTTGACATCAGTACTGTTATGTAGGAAATGTATTGGAATCTTTTGTAACCAATGGAATTAGATCACAAATAAAATATTAAATTGAGGTAAAACACTAAAAGACCCAAATATCACAAACATACATTCACACTAAGTGACATAAATAAAAGATAATCTGTTTATAACATATTACAAACACTAAAAGATTTATCTGCTTTAATACATCCACAGCTAACACAAAGTTTTCAATTAGTGGCTGAAGCAGCATTACATAAAATAGTTAATGTTAACTAAGTACATTATGGACATTTCATACATAAAATTCACAAAAACATAGCTGCAAATTGTATCTCTCATCTTGCTATGATAATAAAAATAGTCTATGTGACTTGCTTGTTATTGCCAAAGCACAGACTACAGATGACAAGATAAATCTTGTCAAAGGTCTACAAAAATTTGCACTTTTCTACAGAAAAAATAAAAAAATGAAACACAAAAGAAAACAAATTTAAAAAAAAAAAGTCACAATTTTATGTTATATATCAACATCATATCCCCCATCACTGCCTCCTTAACATATGGATATCAGCTCAGTTGCGCCAATGATGATGTGGGGAGGACAATACTCATCCTGAAGTGCAGGCTGTTAAAGTGCCTCTGTCTTCTTTAAATTGACTTCAAGCCCAAAAAGCTTAGTAGTCTCTGTGAAGCAGGAAGTTGTCCGCTGCAAAGCCACTTCTGTGTGGGCAACTAGGGCAGCATCATCAGCAAATCAGAGGTCTTGGATAAGTTGCTCCAGGGTCTTTCTCTGGTCTTTTAATTGTAGTAGATTAAACAGGCCACTATCGAGACCATATCTGATGCAGACTCCATCCTTGTCAAGATCTTTCGTGGTTTGCAAATATATACAACCCCTTGTTTTGAATCACACTGAAGAGTTTGAAGAGAATCAGTGCCAGAACACAACCCTGCTTTACACCATTGGTGATCGAGAAGGGCACTGAGAGATCTCCGTTGTGTCTAACTTGGCTATGCTAATCCTCGTGCAGTTGGATGGTCATGTCCCCAGAGAAGGCTGCTTGGTCAATCAGGGTGCTGCTGAATGATGTTGTCATCTCCAGGTCAACATCAGATGACCAATATCCTGGCCCACCTGCATGCAGGATTGGGACTGCGACTTCCAGTGTCATCTTCCACCTGTCGTTTTGCGCACCTCTCCTATCACTACAGGGCTTGGAAATGATTGGTAGACGTGAACGTCTCCCTTAGACCTGTGCAGTGGAGTTTTTAGGTGAAGTGCAGTGTTCGCTGAACTGACCCCACCCTTTACACCCAGGATTCGATTTGTCATGGCCTAGCAAGCTGGGACGATGACAGTGAAATCCTCAGGCCATAGTTTTTACAGAGTGTCCTTCTCCTCTTAGCCAATGGCTAGGGAAAAAGAAAATCTGTGGAGTCCAAGACTCCCGGGATAATTGTGCTAGATGGCTGTTGAGCAAAACCTCCCTCCGCCCTTTAGACAGGTCTTTTATTTAATCCTGCAGAGTGACTAGCCACCCTCCTCACAGAAAAAAATCTGTTGGATATCAGTTTAGTTTTAAGCCTGTATAGTTCTTAGAAATGTTATACACTTCAAGTAACACACATTCATATAGCATCAAACATTTTTCTGTTAAATATTTGCATGTATTCATCTCTCTACTACTAGGTTCATGCACTAAGTATAAATAAAGAACAATCTATCAAATAGTGAGTTCTCATAACAGTTGGAGTAATAGTCTAAGTTCAAGTAGTAAAAGTAGTAATCAAAAATTGTTCCTGTGTCTAGTTTATTTCCTGTTACATAAACCTTTCTTCATAAGAAACTAAGAAAAAAAAACAAAAAACAATTTGTGTAAATCACATCAACTATTTCTAGACGATAAGAATTTTGGAATTACACTATATCCTTCTTCTTTTCCTTTCTTTTTTCTTTGTGGACAAGTGGAATATTTTTACAAGACCAAATTTTCAACATCTCAACCTTTCACAAGTCATTTACACATGTGTATGTTCTGTTAGATTTAAAAATGTAAAACTGGATCAATAAGTTCAGAATTTGACATGTAGTTAGTTGAATTTTGATCCAAAATTTTCACTATATAATGCTTGATTAAAATTCATGACTGCATTAAGTGTACTGGCAAGGAAAGAGATTATGTTAAAAAATAAATATTTTTTGTGTAAAATAAATATTTTGATGTACCTACATATATATATTATCCTTTCAATCAGCATCAGTCAATTCTACACCTGAAGATATGTCAGACATGCACAAAAGCTGTTTTTGTGACTGTTTTAGAATTCTTACTGTGATTAGTTGTTAGCTTGACCTTCAAAATTCCTTCTGGAAGGATATGGACAGATCAAATGCTTCATGTATATTCAGTTAAGAAACTGATTTGGCCATGAAAGTTGTTAAATACTTTTCTGTGGTTGCTATTTCTGGAATTCCGTCCTCCATAAAAGGTACTATTTTGCCCAAATAATCAACAGTAAATATTGGGAGATGCCTACTAAAAGAATGGAGATGTATTTTTCTGAATTGATATTCCCTACATAATTAAAATTCAATACTCTAAATTGTTTCTCTCAAACTTAAAATTCTTTAATGGTAGGCTGCAGATGGTTCAAACAAATTTTTTTCTTAATCTCCAAACCTATATTTGTCTGCTGTTTGAAAATTGAGCAAGAATTTTGATTTGAGTTTAATGTTAGTGAATATATATGCTATATTATGAGATGTATTCCTTTTTTAACTTTTATTTAAGCCACCTGAATCTTGATGGAAAAGAATCTTTTCACTTCTCACTTAAATGTCTTTTAAGACAACCATGGAAAAATCCCCAATCAAACATCAGAGTCTGTTTTGAATCCCTTCTTGCTTGGGTGAAGAACTTTCAATTCTCTTGTACATATGGATTTTATTTAATTTACTATCTCCCTATGATAGTAGGTTTGACACAAGGTCACAATAACATGCATCCTTTAATACATACATGCAAGTGGTGTTGAAGTGGTGTCAAATTCTTTTGACACTTCTGGGATAACTCAGGCATCAACTCTGACTCTCCCTCTTTAAGTGCAATTAGAGCTCCCTGGAATTTGGATTTAGGATCCATAGAGGGACTGTATATATGGATAAGCCCATTGGTTCTGCTTAGCATCAAAGAGTTGCTACTTTGGATCAGTGCATTCTGAGAAAAATGTTAAACACATACAAGGTACATCAGGTATTTAAGAACAAATGATGATACTAGCTAATCATATTATTTAGCAGAGAAAATAATATTTTTACAGAATTTAGTAAAATATACATATACAAAAAATAAGTTTATTCAATTTAACAACCATCAGTTTTATTAGTCTCAACGCAGCATCTAAAATGATTACATGCATTGATGAGGTGTCCTTTATTCATGTTGGCTGTGACATTCCTGAGAGCAGCCTTCAGCAAATCCTTATTATTATGGGGATGCTTTTTGGCCTCCCTCTTAATAACGCTCTAGATGTCCATAAGGTTTAAATATGATCGCAGAAATGTTCAACCAGCCATTTATGGGTCTTACTGGCTAGTGAAAGAGAGCAATCTTACTGGAAGATGTATAGCAGGGGTCACCAAACAGGGTCTGAGCAACCTCCTAGGGGTTGGTAAGAAGTTTCAAGGGATTGATGATAGTCAAGGGGTCGAAATGGGGTTGGTGTGCAAATAACATGGAGCTAAATTTTAGTTAGTGTATATGTATGCTGTATTCTCTGATGCAAAAGAGAGAAAAGCACTGAGCTAAATGATCAACAGAATCAAAACATTAATTACATCTATCCAAGTAGCTTTTAACTCATTTTGATGAGATTTATTTAATGCCATATTGAGCATTTCTTACTATTTTTTAATTGTTTCTTTGGGAAAAATTATGAACCTGATGATGCTGGGGTGGAGATTTTTAATGTGATCTAAATTTTTTAACTTTTCATACATTTTAGTTAACATTTTAATTGCCAACATCAGTGCAAGTTTTAAGGTTTAAAGATATTTTAAATAGGGATCACTGAGGACGGAAGAGAAACAAAGTGGGGGGATCTTTGGACAAAAAATGTTGATGACCTATGATGTATGGCCTAACGCAAGCTACTTCCTCGATCTAGGGCCTGACAATAGTGTTCAGTGTCTCAATGTAAGTGGAAACATTGACCATTAGGCCTTATGGTAAAAGTGGCGACACAGTTGATGGGAACTTGCTGTTATTCCTTCTGTTCACTTTTTGATTTTAAACAAAGTTCTTCACATATGAAAAAAGCTAGAGCATGTTTGGGTGCTTGACTTTGTTTAGCAAGCACTTTGGATCACATGATTCTCTCAAGTAATATTAGACATGACCTGCTCTCTTCTCATATCGTAGGATTTGTCTCTAGTTTCTTTGTACACTACACGTGTGATTGTTGACTCCAACACATGGAGCTAACTAGCCCTCATTGATTTTCCAGGGTTCTCATTGATGATGCCCTGGACTTAATTCCAATGTTTGTCGAGAATGATTTTATTTTGGTCACTGAAAGAAGACACATTCTTGCCAGAGGTCTGGTATTGTTTTGTATTTTCATATAGGACCTGGTGACATTTAAGAAGGCTACAATATCCGAATCTGTGCGTTTGGTAGTTAAAGCAACGAGAATTGTACACTTTCTGAGTTAGAGTTGAGACAAAATTTTTAGAATTGTTCACTTTATGGTTCTGTAAATATGTTTTCAAATACCCGACGCACTCTGTAATATGAATATATACTGTGTTTTATGTGGCTGATTTTTATAATGTTTGAAATATCTGGAAAACTGACTCAGTAAAATTCGAAATGTTTCAGTACAAAATTTTCGATAATTTTGGTTGGGCTGTTGATTTAATTTACACAGGAATTAATGGAAAAATCTTAAAATTTAATAAATCATTTATCCAAAACTTGTAACACTCAAACAGTCATGTAAAAAAAAGTTAAGTTAACAAAATAAGAAATGAATCAACATTTTTTAAAATTATTTTCCTCGTAAGTAAACAATACATTGTTACTTACCGTGACACAAAGAAAAGCTGAATGAAAAAAAAATGTATATTTTGTTTTGTAAAGCAAAAACAGAAAAGGAGCAGTAAAATAAAAATAAATAAAAAAGTCTGTCCCTCTCCCATATTCATACAATATTTGAATTAAAATTTGAGTCAAGTTAGTTTTTAGTTCATAATGGACCGTTATTTCGTTGCTTTTCTTTTGTTACTATTTTTTTCAAGGGATGAAAAAAATACGATGGGACAATATTCAATTGTTCAATTTGTAAACTTAATATATTTTGACATAGGTAATAAAATGTACAAGGTGGGCCGAAAGTCTTGTCACGCCTACATATAATTTTCTATTTCAGATGGCTGACACGAGCTCCAGCCTACGATTTCTTGGAAGAGAGGGTTAGGGTGACAAGACTTTCGGACAACCCTATATATTGTTTGTTTGTAAAGTACAAGTACGCTGAATTTTAAAAACCTTTTCTAAAGGTTGTATTAAAAAAATCAATTTCTTAACTAGAAAAATGAATATGAAACAAAATCGATTTTAACTTGAACACCAGTAGCTTTGCAGATACCCACTGCAATATACTATGGAGAAAATTCGGATTATTTTTCGTGTAATGCAGGGCTGCAGTAAAAAAGATCTGATTATTTTTCTTTATTTTGGAAAATATTTTTGAAAGATTTTCTTAGCCTAAACACCCAGTAGTAGTAATTCCGGTTAGAAAGCGGAAGTGACGTTTTAAATCTCTTTCGACAGTCGTCTTCTGCTGATTTACTTCTCCAGACAGCCCAGGATTCTAGCTCTTATTTTACTCCACTTCATCAATTCTAGTTAACAAGAAAAAACAACTGGACATTAACGCTAAAAATAATAAGTTCCAAAATGAGTGAACTCACTCAAGATGAGGTAGGTTATTTTTGTAGAATGCGAAGAAATCGTTTGAAAATATCTATTTTGAGACAACGACGAAGAGGGACTGACTTAAACCGTGTTATTCAGTGGTCAAAAAATGAGGGATCAATTATTTATATTGCTGATTATCCCCTTAGACCTTCATTTTCCATGAGAAATGAAAATTTTGGAAATAATATAATTAACAATAAATAATATTTACAAAAACGTAGGGCTTGCATGATAAATACGAAATAGATTTTTTTTATAAATTGAAGAAAAAGCTGATCCGCGATTTCCATTTTGTCTCCTAATTATATTATCTTTTGTTAACTCGCCGTCGTCATTCATCGTTAAGTCTTTAAAAACAAATTTAATAATACTTTTTTTTAGTACTAGTATTTACTAATGACATTTGTGTAGTACACACTATTTTCAGTTCTATAAGAAAGAAAGAGAAATGGAAACGAGTAAAAATATAAAATTTTTAATTATATAAATAAAATAAAAATTGATACGAATAAAAGTAAAATTGGGTTTTAGTCTTAAAACAATTTTTTAATACAAAAAATGACTAATCCTTTTCTCTTCTTTTTAACTAGCTAATATGTTGTTTGTAGACATGTGAGTTATTTTATTTATTTCTGCCTTGTATTTATGTCGGTCGTCAGTAGTCACTAACTTGAGTAACCGCTAACGATATAAATAAATATATAGCAGTGACTAAATACTTTTCTTTTGTTTCTTTATGAAGATTTTTTTATGTTACTTAACTGACGTTTATTAGAATTCCATCACAAATCTAAGTGCTTAATTGTTTTTGTTTGTGAATACTTGAATGCTTAAAAACACCAAATTTTAAACTTGGTGGTCAAGCTCAAATTATATAATGCGTAAATTTGCTGTAAAATTAAAATTTTGAAGATTTGTATCAAATTCAAATATTATTAATCAATTGGCTTTTTTTTTGTAATTCATAAAGACAAGATTGTTGTTTTCTTTACTCGTACATAATTGTGGAGACTGAACACAATTTCCGTTATCATTAATAAGCACCCAATTTCTTTCTCATACTGACAAAAAAATGAGATAATTTTGTTAAACAATAAAAGGCGATATTTAATTGCTGTGTAATTCTGCCATTGTCAAATCCAAAATTGAATAATAGTTGAATTCACTATTTAATTTTTTCTGCGTTCCTTCATTTTTAATGTTGGATTAAAAAAGTAATTAAAAATACAATTTAAAAGATAAAAAAAAATTATATTTGAAGAAATAAAAACAAATTTGCTTTTAAATGTAAAAAAGAAAAGACTGGTTTCTAATGGAAAATAATGTTACCGTTGGAATTTATATAAAATTAAAATTGTTGAGTAAAAATAAAAAATGATTAGTAATCAGACTTTATGAAGAAATTGTCAATATCACACATTGAAATTGAATTCTTTTGACGTGGATAAAAATAATAATAATAAAACAAATCAACACTAACAGTAAATAAATTTAAAAATAAAACCTGAATAAACGATCTTCATTCTATTTTTAATCTGGCTTTATTTATAATCCAGTTTACTTATTTCTTTTCAAGTGAAAAATAAAAAAAAAATTATCTCTACATTTTGTTAATTATTTTCTTTGCATTGCAACATGTAAATTGATTGAACTTATTTCCGTCAAATAGTCATTTTGAAATCTCTTGCTTGAATGAAAATTTGTTTTTCATGTTTAGAAAAACTTATGCCACTTGCTTAGTTGTCAACTTTAATCAGCGAAGTCAGAAGTGAATTCACTCATACACATCTTTTTTTAAAATATCGATTGCTTTTTAACCAACGGTTTATATCTTTGATTTTTACCCCTTCGTTAACACGTGGAATTTCAATGAGATACAATTTGTGTGTATGTTTGAAATTTCAAAGCATACCAGCTTGATGTTTCTATTTATTTGACCACTAACACAAAAAGTTTTGTCTAAAATGCTATATAAAGAATTTAGAATCGGATCAATTTTTCTTACGAAACAAACAGAAATAAAATAAAAAATAAAATGTTTTACTTTTACCAAATTAGTTAATTTTTGTTGACTCTTTTTAGTAATAAATCATGGTTTCTCTATTCTTTTAAGTTTTCTGTAATTGTTAGTTTTAGCTTTACAACTACTACTAACTCTAACACTGTTTGTTTGACCTTATTTTTCTAGTTTGTGCTCATTCTCTACAGACACATAGTTCCTCAACTCAGAAGTTTCCAAATCAAATATCAAACATACTCTGCGTGTCAGCATCTATTTTGAATTTTGATTAACCACGATTACGTACCTTTTTTTTTTAAATATGAAGAAAACTCCCTGATTAAGCGTCTTCTCTTAATAAATGTTAAATTACTTACTTAACTACTTGGATTCATGTCTAAATTGAAAAGTAAATTTAAGTAAGTGAAGTCTTTACAATAAAAAGTGAAATCTGATATGCTTGACAGTTTGAGGTACCGCCGAAGAAAAACGATACCTAAGGTAAAAAATCCATTTTTAAAAAAGTCTTTCTTGAAGTTTTTTATTTTAGCTTTAATTTCAAGCTATTGAATGTAAAAATGCCTTGCTGTATTTCAAATTGAATTTAAATTGTTTGGATTGTTTTGTTTTATTATTATTATTATTATTATTATTATTATTATTATTATCATCATCATCATCATCAGTAGTAGTAAAATCATCCATAATTGAGAAAATCTGTCAACGTAATTCTCTTCATTAAAAACTCATGAAGATTAGCTGATTTAAAGTTTAATTAATCAAAGAAACAGTTTAAAATATTGCAGAAAAGTGAAAACGCTTTTTTCTTACACGGAGTTGGGTGTTTTTATGAGGTATTGATTGACACATCGATAAACTTAATTTTTTCTAAGATGGACATAACTAACAATTACTTGAAACGTGAATGCAAATTTAATATTATATTTTTTAATTTTAGGTACTTTGGCTCTAACTTATGAAAATACTTTTTGAGAAGTTGTCAGAAAATTACCCATAAATTTTAATTTCACTAGTTCCTGCTCTTATTTTCTGATAATGTCGCATTTTTCAACATCCAAAATATTATTTACAAAAATTGACACTTTTAAGTTTTATACATGCATAAAATAATCTCAAAATTCTTTTTAAAATATTGGGGGTCGTTGATAAACTTTTCAATTTATGATTAAATACAGTCTTCTTAACAATATCACTTGACCGCACCAAATTAATATAGAATTTTCAAAATTTATAAATTATTCTAACTAAAATTTTAAATGTAAACAATCCATACATTATTTATTGGAATTCTTTTCTTAGGACAATAGCGTCTATGAAAAGCGCTTAAAAGCTTTGCTAATTAAATATCTTATTTTTACAAAGGTTTAGGTTCGTTAAAATTTAGGTACCTCCATGAGATCACTAAAAAAAGAGCATAGCATGATGAAAAAGACTCCAAACTTGACGAAAACAAAATTTTATCGTCTAAAAATGTTTATGAAGAGGAAAGACCAAAGTTTTTTTGTTTTTTTTTAATTATTTTTAAATTTTTTTCTTCTTTTTAGAACATTCTAAATTTTGATTAAAAAAAACAAACTTGTTTCTCTTTGTATCACCGGAACGAGTAAAATAACACAATATTTTTAGCTTTTTTTTGTATGGCACACATTAATTTAGAAAATCTTGCAAAAATAAAAATAATTGTCGGATGTTAATGAAACTTTCAGAAACTATTCATAGTTGATGGAAATTATTATAAATATGTTTTTTTTTTTATTAAAGTCATGGCAGAAATTTTTTTTTATATTTATTACCCCCTCCCATAACTAATTTTATGAAAACTCAAGAAATTCGATCGAATCTAGTTTAGTGATTACAATAGTTATAAGCACAAGGCTTTGAGGAATGCAAATCATGTTTTTGTTTTTTTAATTGGACTCCTCCACCACCTGAAAATCAGCTATGAATTGTAACATACAAAACTCAATAAAACAAAGATATTATTTAATTTCAAATGCTTTTATTTGCTTTTAGTTGTTTTTATGAATATGGACAATATTTTCTGAAAGAAAAAAATCTTTTCAATGAAAAATGAATTTTTAATACAATTATTTATTTCTTTTAATTATAATAGATTTTTACATTTAAGTTGTTAAAATATTATAAAATTAGTTAAAAGCCACATCAGCTTTCCTAAGTGTCCTTATGAGATAGATCTTTTTTTAGCATGTTGTAAATTGTATTGCTTTGACTAATCAGAAGATCTGCAGTAATTAAGAAATGCAATTTGTGTTTATAATCAGGCTGTAATTATAAAGTATGGAAGACCAACCAGAATACAATTAAGTTGCGTTATTTAAGTTAAGCATTGTTCTCCGCTGTTAAGGCCTTTACTTTTGTGAAACCCGTGTGGAGAAGTTAATTTGATTTTTCAATTTCAACTGAGAAGGGTACCTACAAGTATCAGTATCATCTTATGAAATTTATATGATCTTATTTTTATATTAATCTCAGTTATGACATTTTTTCCATAATTGAAATATCAAAATTAATAATAAAATGAATGGAAATAGAAATAACACAGTAAAATGTAATAAATGTACATAAAATTATAGTATTTTATGTACACTTCTGATAAAATTTCATAAGGTACCTATAAATTAATTTGATACCTTTCTTATGAAATTTAATCTCACTCTTAAGTCTTATTTTTTAATTTTCTTATAATATATTTTCCATAAAGCATCGTAAACATAAAGGTGAAAGCTAAGTACAAAAAAAATTAGAGTGCTGAAAGTTTTCCTTAAAAATAATGAGGTAAATAATTTGTTCACTTAAATCTAAATAACTTCATTTCTCTCCATCTGTAGAAGGAATTATCCTCACGTATGCTATCTAAATGTCATGAAAATGTCTTTCGTCACCTGTCAAGTGACGCAAAAGTTTGACATGCTTTGTTTTATTTTCATATTACATCTTTTTGGCGCAGAAGCTAAGCTAAGCTAAGTTAAGCTTGGTTCAAAATATTTTAAATAAACATAATTTCTGATTTTCTTAAAATAAGTTTTGAAAAAATGATAATTGATTTTTAAAAGAATTTCAAAGTGAGATTTTCATTTTTTTATAAAATGGAAAAAAAGAGTTGCCATGATTGATTATGTGCCAATTTTGATGACTCAAAAAAACAAGATTTTTAACGAAAATTTCGGACGTGCTAGGAATGATAAAAAAATACCCCCAAAATACTTTGATCTTTCCTCTTAATAATAACATGAATATTTTGATCTTTCCTCTTAATAATAACATGAATATTTAGATGATAAAATTTGGTTTTCGTCAAGTTTGGTATATTTTGCATCATGCTATGCTCTTTTTTAGCAATCTCATGGAGTTACCTAGGTTAAATGCAACAGATTTGACAGGTGAATTATACAAATTAAGAAGACAAAATTATTCATACAGTATGAAAAATAGGAAAAATTGAAAAATTTTCACAATATTAATAGTCAATAGCATGGCCTTTCATCTTTATATCTTGCTGCAATTGTTTTCTAAATTTGTTAATGATATTTGAAAGAGTCCCATGAAGATGTATCATTGATTTCAGTAAGTTGTTGTTTAGTGATTCCTGTGTTTCCAGGGAATATAATTTTGCGACATTCAGATGTGCAGGAGGCTTTCCATTGTTTTGTCTAGTTGCTGGTTAAAGAACAAAATTCATTTTGGCCCTCACTAGGGCATGATCAGTCCAACAACCTGCACCACACATAGATCTAACAATATGGACATCCTGCATATCCTCTTGCGGATGACATAATCAATGAGATGCCATTGGTGTGAATGGGGATGCATCCACGTAATAACGGATCACCCCTGTGCTTGAATTCAGTGCTGGAGATAAAAAGATTAAACTCTGTGCTTCAAGTAGCATTTTAAACGATTAGTGTTGATTTTCCCAATGCCATATTTTCCTCAAACTACTCCATGTCTCCCACTCTGCACCACCTTGGGTGTTGAAGTCACCAAGGAGGACAATCTTGTCATCTTTTGGAATCATGTTGAGTATAATTCTCAAAAACTCGCAGAATTGAGTTATTAAAATGTCAGTACCACCCATTATTGGAGCATAGGCACTAATGATCATAGTATCTTGTGATCCCTTTAGATGTAAGCGAAGGGTCATTAAATGCTCACTGACTCCTTTAGGAAGTTCAGCAAATTTTGGTACAAGTGTGCTATGTACAGCAAAACCCACACCAGCTACTCTATCCTTCTCAGCACATTTCCCCTTCCAGAAGAAAGTGTAGCCACC
>OZ038475.1:91487933-91490433 GCA_964036315.1 Acanthosepion esculentum
ATATGTATACGTGTATATATATATATATATGTATACGTGTATATATATATATATATGTATACGTGTATATATATATATATGTATACGTGTATATATATATATATGTATACGTGTATATATATATATGTATACGTGTATATATATATATATGTATACGTGTATATATATATATATGTATACGTGTATATATATATATATGTATACGTGTATATATATATATATGTATACGTGTATATATATATATATGTATACGTGTATATATATATATATATGTATACGTGTATATATATATATATGTATACGTGTATATATATATATATGTATACGTGTATATATATATATATGTATACGTGTATATATATATATATGTATACGTGTATATATATATATATGTATACGTGTATATATATATATATGTATACGTGTATATATATATATATGTATACGTGTATATATATATATATGTATACGTGTATATATATATATATGTATACGTGTATATATATATATATATATGTATACGTGTATATATATATATATATATGTATACGTGTATATATATATATATATATATGTATACGTGTATATATATATATATATATGTATACGTGTATATATATATATGTATACGTGTATATATATATATATATGTATACGTGTATATATATATATATATGTATACGTGTATATATATATATATATGTATACGTGTATATATATATATATATGTATACGTGTATATATATATATATATGTATACGTGTATATATATATATATATGTATACGTGTATATATATATATATATGTATACGTGTATATATATATATATGTATACGTGTATATATATATATGTATACGTGTATATATATATATGTATACGTGTATATATATATATATATATGTATACGTGTATATATATATGTATACGTGTATATATATATGTATACGTGTATATATATATGTATACGTGTATATATATATGTATACGTGTATATATATATGTATACGTGTATATATATATGTATACGTGTATATATATATGTATACGTGTATATATATATGTATACGTGTATATATATATGTATACGTGTATATATATATGTATATATGTATACGTATATGTATATATGTATACGTGTATATATATATATGTATACGTGTATATATATATATGTATACGTGTATATATATATATGTATACGTGTATATATATATATATATGTATACGTGTATATATATATATGTATACGTGTATATATATATATGTATACGTGTATATATATATATGTATACGTGTATATATATATATGTATACGTGTATATATATATATGTATACGTGTATATATATATATGTATACGTGTATATATATATATGTATACGTGTATATATATATATGTATACGTGTATATATATATATGTATACGTGTATATATATATATGTATACGCGTGTATATATATATATATGTATACGCGTATATATATATATATGTATACGCGTATATATATATGTATACGCGTATATATATATGTATACGCGTATATATATATGTATACGCGTATATATATATGTATACGCGTATATATATATATGTATACGTGTATATATATATATGTATACGTGTATATATATATATGTATACGTGTATATATATATATGTATACGTGTATATATATGTATACGTGTATATATATGTATACGTGTATATATATGTATACGTGTATATATATATGTATACGTGTATATATACGTGTATATATATATGTATACGTGTATATATATATATATGTATACGTGTATATATATATATGTATACGTGTATATATATATATATGTATACGTGTATATATATATATATGTATACGTGTATATATATATATATGTATACGTGTATATATATATATATGTATACGTGTATATATATATATATGTATACGTGTATATATATATATGTATACGTGTATATATATATATGTATACGTGTATATATATATATGTATACGTGTATATATATATATGTATACGTGTATATATATATGTATACGTGTATATATATATATGTATACGTGTATATATATATATGTATACGTGTATATATATATATGTATACGTGTATATATATATATGTATACGTGTATATATATATATGTATACGTGTATATATATATGTATACGTGTATATATATATGTATACGTGTATATATATATGTATACGTGTATATATATATGTATACGTGTATATATATATATATACGTGTATATATATATATACGTATACATATATATATATATATACACGTATACATATATATATATATATATACACGTATACATATATATATATGTATACGTGTATACATATATATATATATATGTATACGTGTATATATATATATATATGTATACGTGTATATATATATATGTATACGTGTATATATATATATGTATACGTGTATATATATATATGTATACGTGTATATATATATATGTATACGTGT